>BQNB010000036.1:54638-73054 GCA_026074375.1 Tanacetum coccineum | reverse complement strand
ATCTCAATGATAACACACATCTACCACATAACACTTAATAATAATCCAAATATAATTAAAACATGATAAGCCATCTAACAAACCATAAAATCCCAATCGACCAAACGAAACATAAGTCACATCGTGACCTAAAATATAAAAACAATCCTCGGTTATAGCAACGCATCGAGGTAGAAAACAAAATAAACTTACGTTGGGCCTCGCTTGGGTTTGACTTTTCTCTCTCAAAAGTCACCCAATTCCGCGAGTCCAGTGAAGTAAATAATCTCCCAACGATATCCCTTAAGGATAGGGGAAGGCACAATTAAAACAATAACAAAGGGGTATATACTATTAGATTCCCACAATGAAAAAGTATATATATATCATATTATATAGTAGTAATTCAAAATAGAAAGAATTTTAAAGCTTTTCAGTAGCGGGAACATACGGTATATATGTACACAAACACTTATACCCTAAAATGCAACTATATGAGAGACCCTTAAGCTATAGTCTAGGCTTAACCACCTAGTTCTCTATAACCATAGGCTCTGATACCAATCTGTCACACCCCGCCAAGGCGGAAACGCGAGGCGTAACGTCATGGATATCATCATAACACAATGGTGTCAAAACAGAGAATTTCTAAATGCATAAACGAGTCAAGGGACACAATGTATCATGACAATATCAATAATCCAATCTTTTTGAATGCTCACATTCAATAAATGGATTACCAACACCTCATAAACACATAATAGCACACATAACACATAAAATCACATAAACCGTACATTGCAACAGACATATAAGTCAACACTAAAGGTTTGACTAACATGCTCAAGTCACGGTTGTTACAATTTTTTAGCTTATTTTGAGAGCTTATTGTTGATTTAGAAGCTTATTCGTGCTGATTTTGATGATTCATTGCTTATTCTAATTAATACTGCTTATTTTGTGCTTATTCATTATAATTTGAGTGCTTATTAAGCTTATTCAGTCGAGGTTTTAGCTTATTACAAATTTCTGTGCTTATTCTGATTGTTAAATCTGTTTTAAAAGTACTTAGCAAATCAGTGATGCGACATTTTAGCTTAATTCGTGCTTATTCAGACTGATTATTAGCTTATTTGTTTCAATGCATGTTAGCTTATTTTCAACTTATTCAGTGTGCTTATTACTTATTTTGATAGCTTATCAGGTCGTTTTTAGCTTAAATCAAGTGCTTACAGTTTTATTCAGCTTTTTAGATCCAGATTTTGCTAAATAATTAATTCATGTGCTTATTGCTTATTCAGATCCAAAGAGCTTATCAGTTTGTTAATCTACTTATTTTGATGCTTATCTGTTATAAATCTACTTATTTTTGCTTAAAAATAGTTATTTTTAGATTTAACTGATTTCTAACTGATTTAGAAAGTTTGACTTTTGTTTGACTTTTTGGTCAAACGGTCAAGGACGCGTTTTTCTGGTAACTGCTTTTGGGCGAATTATGCCAGATACATAGGCGATTTATACCTAGTGTATTGGGCGAATTATACCAAGTGTATTGGGTGAATTATACCAGATACATTAGGCGATTTATACTAAGTGTATTGGGCGAATTATACCCAAATCAAACAGAAAAGAAGATAACAAAACAAGAACCCATACAGATAAGAAGAACAAACAAAAACAGATAATGAGCTCATAACAAATTCATAATAATAAATTCAAACCAAGACTTCAGTGTTGTTTTGTTGGGTTACTCATTCGAAAATAAGATATCTTTAAAGATCTAATCACCCGAAAGCCAACCATCATAGATCTGAGTCTATAACATCACATGCAACCTAGATCTATAACACTTACAAATCTCATGGATTTCTTTTTTACTTCCACAATCAACAACCAAATCTAACAAACCTAACCTAACTCCCATCACCAACACAACTCAGCCAATATCTTCGACATAAAAAAATCAAAAGAAAACAAATCAAAAAAAATGTTTCATCTTTCTTTTCTTTCTGGTTAAAAACAATAAAACATGAAAATAAATACAAAGATCTCAGCTTGGGTTTAATTCGTAGCTCCTTTGAGATATACAGATCTATCAAGATCTTGACAAAGCAAGAAACCCATATCATCATCAATCTTTTTGAAGTCATTTTACTTCTTTTAATTTTTGAAAACTGAAAAAGAAAGAATAAGAACATCAAGTGTCCAAATCTTTCTTATTTGTTTCGATTAATAAAAAAAATCAGGAACGAATTTTTTGAAGCTTAACTTCTCTTGTTAATATTTGAAAATAAAAGGAAAGATCAAAACTAAAGAGTCTTAATCAATTCTTTTCTTTCGGTTAGATTTAAACATAAAGAAGAAGACAGAGAAACCTACCTGATTTGGATCTGGAAAATTCATTCTTGTATAGAAAGATTTCGTCTGTGTGTCGTTCAAACAAGGTCAAAGGAAAGAAAGAACACATCTGTGTTAGTATTGTGTTGTTGAGAGAAGTGATGAGAGACAGATTTGTTTGAGTGTTTTAAAAAGAAGAGAGGCGTGTTTAGTTTTTAGGGTTTGTGAATCTATTGTTATATATATCTGATATTAGGGTAAATCTAGATTTGGGCTTATTTTTAATTGTACCAAAATTTGCATACACTTGGGCCTGATTTCTTTTAAATACTTGATATTTTTAACAAGAAAGGATATTGGGATGTCTTTGATTTAGTTTGTATTTGGGTCTCATATTTTTTTCCTATCGAAAGTAATATGTGTGTCAAGACATAATTGCCAAGAGTGGGCTGAAGTAATTTGTATCATAAAAAAAAGTAAAGTAATTTTTTTTTTGCATTTAGGCACACTTGAATTAATTTTAGTACAATTTTTGATAACACAATTTTTTTACTAGTTTGACTAATGCAAGTTTGAAAGAGTAGAATAAAACTATTTAAAAAAAGTCTAATTTTTTTATATAGTTTTAAATTTTTTTTAGTAGTATTGTTTTTTGGTCTATGGTTTTAATTGAGAATTAAATAGTTTTTTGTTTACGGAAGTTAGTTTGTGGTGATTAATTGAGCGAGCTTATCGGGATTATTCATTGACTATCAGGATATTTGTTCGAGACAAGATGAGTCGAGACGTGATTACGGTTGGTTCGACAATGCAGATTCCGTTGTTGTATCAGGGTGAATATTCTCAATGGAGTGAACGGTTTATGAACTATCTTGAAGAACAAACTGATGGGGAAGCAATGATAAATTCTATTAAGAATGGTGACCACCCATTGCCTGTTGTTGCTCAAGTGTCACTTGCTGGAACTGCACCAAATGCACCTCCTACTCTGAAAGATCTCAAATTTTGGACTGCTGAAGAGAAAAAGACTCGAAAGATTGATCATCTTGCAATATCTCTTTTGATTCAAGGGATTTCAAATGACATTTATTCTCTCATTGATAGCAACGATACTGCTAAAGATTTATGGGATGCTCTTGAAAGGCAGATGCGTGGTTTTGAGTATGGTGAACGAGATAGGAAAGCTGCAATTTTGTATGAGTATGAGACTTTCAGAGTTGTTGAAGGAGAGTAGTTGCTTGATACTTATCTTTGTTACTTACAAGTGATTAATGATTTGAAAAAGTGTGGTTATAAGAAAGATAATTGTGAGTAGAATTACAAGTTCTTAAACAATCTACAACCAGAATGGAAATAGTATGGTACACTAATGAGGCAAACAAAGAACTTAATGGATATCAATATTGATGCTCTCTACAACATTTTGAAGCAAAACCAAGGTCATGTGAATGATGCTATGGGATATAAGAAGAAAGCAGTTGTGGTTACTTTGGATCCATTAGCATTGGTTGTTGAGAAAACAAAAGTGAGCAAACATAGAGAGAAAGTTGTAGTTTAATCAGAATCTGAAGGAAGTGTGATTTGAAAAAGATTATCGCGTTGTTAGCAAAAGCTTTTAATAAAAAGAAGTTTTATGCTAAGCCAACAAACAACAATTTGAGAACTTCTTCAGCTTCTTCTTTAGCAAACAAGAAACCATAGTAAGTGAAGTCAAAGGAAAAGAAAGAGGATAAGAAAGCTGATGAGAAGAAATGAGATATGAGCAAAGTTAAGTGCTATAATTACAAGAAGGAAGGACATTTTGCCAAAGACTGCAGGAAAGCAAAGGTCAAAGACTACAACTACTACAAGACAAAGATGTTGCTAACTAAGAAAGACGGTGATGAACAAGTGCTTCTTGCTGAGGACCAATCTTGGATGGAGTCAAGTAGTGATTCATATCAGGAGATTAGTGCGAATATGGTCTTCATGGCTAAAATGGAAAAGGTTCTTTTGGATTTAGAGGAAAGTTCATCATCTGTTGAAGAAACCATTGTTGGGTTGTCTTATTACTCCTCTGATTATGATAACTCTACTAATTATGGTTTATTTGTGGACAATAATGATGATCAAGAAATTTTCCATGATGCAATTTAATCTGCTAGTGAAAATTTTAATGAAAATCATATTATATCTAAAAAAGATCATGATGAGTCAGAAGTTGATTATAATGATTCTGAAGAAAAGGATCATTTACTTGATAAATTGATTAAGAAGTTTAACCAAAAGATTTCTAAATGTCAAAAATGTATTGAGAAAGCAAATCAAAAAACCAAAGATTTAGAAAATCAAAACAAGGATTTACAAGATAAATATGATGTTTTGAAGAATCAAGTAAACACTTTTGAGGAGAAAAACAATGAATTTAATGAACAAATAAAAGTGTTGAACAAAAAGAATGATGATTTGCTTGCTCAAACGAAAGTTTTACAAGAACAACTTAAAGTCAAACATGTTGTGATTGATACTCACACTGAATGTCAAGCACAATATGCTAAACTTGAGGAAGAAAGATATCAATATATGATTAGATATTCTGCTCTTTGTGATAATGATAAACAACATAGGAAAAAGATTGATGAACAAGAGATTTTATTTGATAAGATGAGTCGTCAATTAGTTGAGATGAATAATAATGTGTTGAAGCTTCAAGAGAAAACTTTAGAAAAACAAACAAAAATTTCAGAATTAGAAGAGTGTGTGCGTAACAAGGATTTAGAAATTGAAAAGTGTTAGGAAAGATTGAATGATTGTGAAAACAAACTTCATAAAATTGGACAAACGCGTCAGACAATACATATGATCATGCCTTCTAAGGATAAATTGTATAATGGTCGAAAAGGAATAGGTTTTGAAAATTCAAGTTATTTTTTTAAATCAAAAGAACTGAGACCTAGTCTTTATGATGAGAGGGTTATTGGTTTAGGATATACTCTGATGTTTCTCACACATTCGAATGAAGCTTTGGAAATTGAGAAATTGAGAGAGCAAGAGAGAATAAAATTGAGTTTGCATATGATTATGGAAATTTGAATAAAAGTTATATGAATGAAAAGATAAATTTTTCGGATGATTATTTTCAAGAGGTAATAAATCCAGATTTTGAAAAGATTGATTCTCATTTTCAGCAACCAAGTTCACTCAAACCATATGTTCCAACAGTGATTTTAAAAAAGATCATAATTGATTTGGAAGATGAAGTGGTGAGTCTTTTGGAAAAAGAAAAAGAAAATTTGGAAATAATTGAGTCTCTAAAATCAAATGGTTTTGTCAAGTGAAAATGCAATTTCTAAATCAAAAAATCAAAGTGAAAATGATTATCAAGTGGTTGAAAAAGGTTGTGACAATTTGGAGAATTTAAAAGTGATTGCTTCAGGAATGTTTAAAATAAATGTGTCACAAAGTGTTTCACCAATTTCAGCGTCAAAAATGTCTTGTGCTTCAAATAATGTTGAATATAAAACAAAAAGAAAAATAGGTAAGAGAACATCATCAAAACAAAATGACAAACAAGTGAATAATGATGTATTGTGTGCTAATAGAGATTTTGTTCATTTTTCAGATTTAGACACTTTAAGTTGTGTTAGCAAACCTAAGCATAGCGGTGTTATTTGGAAGAAGAAAGGGTCGTCTAATACTTCTAATGTTAATTTGTCTTCTGTTAGTATTTCAAAATTGAACAAAGATGTTAAGCGATATTCTCGCAAAGACTTATTGTCATGTAATAATTCTCATCATGTAGACACTAGAAGTGCTTATGCTTGTAATGATGCTATGAATGTTTCTTGTAATTCTAGATTGTATGCTTCTTATGATGTGAATGATTTGTTCGTTTTTGATGTTGTGAGTATTAGAAATTCTCAAGTTAGCAAGATGCCTTTTAGGAAAAAGCCTCTTGATTCTTTGAATGTGCGTTCTAAGAGTAATTCAAATAACTCTTTACCTAGAACTTTGTTAAGGTGGCTTCCTAAAATGAAACCGTTAGTTGAACCCGTAGCTAAATGGATTCCCAAAGTTAAGCGTCAAATAGATAAAATTTCTAAGACGCCTAACTCATCGGGACCTATTTTCAAATGGGTACCCAAAGTTTGTTGAATGTCTTTGGTGTTTTATTTATTATAGATTGTCCAGATTTATCTTTGGATCATCAATTCGGGATGTTCAAAGCATATGACGGGTAATCGTGCTCTTTTGATGAACTTTGTGGAAAAGTTTCTTGGAACGGTTCACTTTGGTAATAAAGATTTTACGGTGATTGCTGGCTATGGAGATGTTGTTATTGGATCAATGACGATCAAGAAAGTTTACTATGTCGAAGGTTTGGGACATAACTTATTTAGTGTTGGACAATTTTGTGACAAGGGTCTTGAAGTTGCGTTTCAAAAGTCTACATGTTTTGTTCAAAATGAAGATGGTGTAGATTTTCTTATCGGTGATCGTTCGTCGAATTTGTATACTATCTCTCTTAACGAAATCGCTTCAAATTCATTGGCTTGTCTCCTAGCAAAGGCTTCTTCACAATCTTGGTTGTGGCATCAACGTCTTTCTCGTCTGAATTTCATCACAATCAATAACCTTGTGAAAAACAATCTTGTTCGAGGTCTTCCTAAGATGAAATTCAAAAAAGATCATTTGTGTCCCGCTTGTGAACAAGGGAAGATTCATCGGAAATATCACAAGTCAAAAATGGCTTTTGCTTCAAATAAGCCACTTTATCTTCTTCATATGGATTTGTGTGGTCCGATGCGCGTTGAAAGTATTAACGGAAAGCGATATGTGTTAGTTGTTGTCGATGATTATTCATGGTACACATGGGTATTCTTTCTTCATTTAAAAGATGAAGCTTCTGAAGTGATAATTTCATTCATCAAGAAAACCCAAGTGAATCTTCAACTTCAAGTTCAGCGTGTTCGAACTGATAATGGTACTGAGTTTAAGAACAAAACTCTTGCTAAGTTCTTTAATGATGTCGGAATTACTCAACAATTTTCTGCTGCAAGAATGCCACAGCAAAATGGTGTTGTGGAAAGGAGGAATCGAACCTTAGTTGAAGCTGCAATAACTATGCTTACATTTGCAAATTTACCATTATTTCTTTGGGCTGAAGCCATCGCAACAGCTTGCTTTACACAAAATTGTTCGATTATCCACAAACGTTTTGATAAAACTCCTTATGAGCTTATTAACAAGAGAAAACCAAACATCAAGTTCTTTCATGTGTTCGGTTGCAGATGTTATCTACTCAATGATTATGATGATGTTGCAAAGCTCAAGACAAAAGGGGATATTGGAGTGTTTGTTGGATATTCAAAAGAATTAGCATCCTTCAGAATTTACAATAAGCGTACTCGAAAGATACATGAGAGCGTGAATGTGAATTTTGATGAGATTTCTAAAATGGCTTCTAAACAATTCAGTTTAGAACCCGGTTTATCTAATTTAAACGAAACGGGAAAATCTTCAAATCCAACGGTTTCACAAGTATCAGAAACTTCAAAGAAAGATTTGGAAGATTTTTTTCATGATTTTTACGATGAGTATTTTGATGCTTCAAAGATATCGAAATCTCCTACAACGAATGTTGAAACTTCAACCGAAGAAATTTCTCCGTCCGAAGAAGTTTTTCATGAGAGTTCTGAATCATTTCAAGAGGAATCTTCTTCATCTTTATTGAATGCTGATGTTCAACAAAGTTCAGAAGAAGTTACGGTTCCTTCATCAAATACTCAATCGATATCAAATAACATGGTTCCTAATGTGAATGAAGCAAGTACGTCACAAAATGTGTTTAATGAACGATTAGAAGATGCTTATTTTGATGCAAGTACGACGTTCCATGATCCTTCCAATGTTCATACATTCTATCAACCTTACCCACATGACAAAAAGTGGACTAAGGATCATCCACTTCATAAAATAATTGGTGATCCAAAGTCGAGTGTTCGTACAAGAGGACAACTAGCAAATTAATGTTTGTTTGCATGTTTGCTAAGTAGTATTGAGCCTGCTAATGTGGCTGAAGCTTTGAAAGATAATGATTGGGTCAGTGCAATGCAAGATAAGCTTGATCAATTTGCAAGATTGAAAGTTTGGAGATTAGTTCCTCGACCCGAAGGCAAGACTATCATCAAAACCAAATGGATCTTCAAGAATAAGAAAGATGAAAGCAGTTTGGTTATTTGAAACAAAGCAAGGCTTGTAGCTGTAGGATATTGTCAACAAGAAGGCATTGATTATGATGACACGTTTGCTCCAGTTGCTCGAATTGAGGCTATACGCTTATTTCTTGCATATGTTGCTCATAAGGATTTCACGGTCTTTCAAATGGATGTCAAGACGGCGTTTCTCAATGGAATTCTTAAAGAGGAAGTGTATGTTGGTCAACCTCCAGGTTTTGTCCGCAAACAATATCCAGACCATGTGTATGCTCTCAACAAAGCTCTGTATGGTTTGAAACAAGCACCTCGGGCATGGTACGACGTTCTTTCGAAGTTCTTGATCGATAGCGGCTTCCAAAAAGGTTCAATTGATCCTACTCTTTTCATTAAAAAGAAGGGTAAACATATAATGTTAATTCAAATATATGTTGATAATATTATATTTGGCTCAACGAACCCAAAATATTGCATGAAATTTTTAGATTTAATGGTAAAACGTTTTGAAATGAGTATGATGGGAGAAATGAAATTCTTTCTCGAGCTTCAAGTAACTCAATTTTCAAATGGGATTTTCATAAATCAATCCAAATATATTCTTGATATTTTGAAAAGATTTGGAATGGAAAAATGTGATACGGTTCCTACTCCCATGGTTGAACAAGCAAAACTCAAACATGATTTAGTTGGAAAACCAGTTGATCATATTGATTATCGTAGCATGATTGGATTGTTGATGTACCTTACTTCGAGTAGGCCAGATATAATGTTTGCAACATGTATGTGTGCTAGATATCAGGCAAACCCAAATGAACATCATGTGTCAGCCGTTAAAAGGATCTTTTGATATCTCAAAGGGACTATTAATTTAGGCCTTTGGTATTCAAAAGATTATGGCTTTGATCTAACTGCCTATTCAGACGCAGACCATGGAGGATGTCACTTAGATCGAAAAAGTACATCTGGCAGTGTTTAATTTTTAGGTGACAAGTTGGTGTGTTGGTCGTCCAAGAAGCAGAACTGCGTGTCTATTTCTACAGCTGAATCTGAATATGTTGTTGTTTCGGGATGCTGTGCTCAAGTTTTGTAGATGCGTACTCAATTGACTAACTATGGCTTCTTCTACGACAAAGGACCGATTTACTGTGATTCAAAGAGTGCTATTGCAATCTGGTACAACACACTCGAACAAAACACATTGATGTGAGGTATCATTTTATAAAGGGTCATGTTGAAAAAGGTGCGCAGATCAACGAGTGTTGAGCTGGAAGTGTAGCATCTAATTGCTCTCGACTATATTAAAATACTACATTTAACAATCATTGGCCTACTCGAATGCGGGTATCATTTTATAAAGGGTCATGTTGAAAAAGGAACAATAGAGTTATATTTCGTTGGTACTGAATATCAACTTGCGGATTTATTCATGAAATCTCTGCCTGAAGCTCGATTTAAGTTTTTAGTCAAGAAGTTGGGCATGATGAGTCGTGAGACATAAATTCTTTACCACGAAATGTTTTTTAATAAATTTTAGAAAATACAAAAAGATTTTCATTTACAAAAGTTTTTTAAAAAAATACAAAAATATTTTCTTTTATAAATAAAAAAAATTAAAAAATACAAAAAGATTTTCTTTTATAAAATTTTAGAAAATACAAAAAGATTTTCTTTTACATAAAATTTCTAAAAATACAAAAAGATTTTGGGTTTCTATAATGGCTTTCATACATTGTCAGTATGAAACCCGAGCTTAATATGATGGCTTGTGTACATTTCAGTACATAACCCGTGCTTTAAAGAAAAGAAAATGTACGCGTCAGTGCATTTATCTTTGAAAAAGAAGAGAAGTCTTCTTTGACTTGAGTCATTGATACATATTTTTCAAAATCTTTATGTGGTACTTAAAAGATAAAATCAAGTTGTTTAAAAAGTCAATGATCTCAAGTTGATGAGTTACAATCGATTCGAAATTTAAAAATGTGGCACTTTAAAGATAAAATCAATTTTAAAAGGTCTTCAAATCGATGTAATTTTTGTTTGAAAAGTGTCTAAAGAAATAAGGACTCAGAAGTGCAAAGAGGAATTCCCTCATAAAGGTTTTAATGAAGATATGGTATTTTTTGAGGGGGGGTGTCTGTATATGTTGTTGAAAAGTTTTCAGAAAGAAACGGAAATGGAAAATTGTTTTACATTTCACCTTCACATATCCGTATTTTTGCGTTTTTAGCTTCATGTTAAAAATATTTCTCGGCATATGTTAAGGGGGAGTGTCTTTACAATGATTGAAAACTTTCAAAGATCAAAATTTTCTTCTTCATATGATGTTAGTGAGAATGATGAAAAATAGAAAGAGAGATTTGTGAGAGAAAAATAGAAAGAGAGAAATGAGAAATTGTATGCTTGAAAAAATCAAAGTATATGTCATGTGCTTCAAAAGCAAGAATAGCACATGAAATGAAAAAGAGAAAAGTATGCAAGAAAAGAAATGCCACCGCATACGAAAATAGACAGAGTGATTGTTCTACATTCTCTTGATTTTATCAAAATCTCATGATATGATGTCAGATTTTCATCATGGTTTTTCACAGACATTCATTCTAAAGGAATTATCTTGGCGTATGTTGATTGAGTTGGACAGTGTGATTTAGTTACTCTCATAATACTCCTATGATCTTCCAGAACCAGAATTGATCTACCCCGAAGTCTTCCTTCCAATTTAGGAAAGTTAGGTCTAGGTGATAGAGTTTGAGGTGCAAATCAATATGTTTCGAATGCCAAAAGGACTTAAGAGATAAAGCTTTGAATGCAAAAGAATGAACGAAAATGATAAAGTTTTCAAAAGTGACAAGAATATGATGAAGAAGAATCGAATGATAAGCAAAGACAAAGGTCGGAGTTGAAAAGTAAAAGGCTTATAGAAAAGAAGAATGGTGTTTCTCCTACACTAGGATAGAAACCGGGTCAACTCATATGCTATCAGATTTCATTTTTTGATTTCTAGTATTGAAGTAGACATCATGGACCCAGTGATGTAATTGCACAACCCCTCCTAGCCACTCAAGTACTTCTCAAAAAGTATTTGTTTCATTCTCATGGAGATTTAACGCATAATCTATCAACTTCTCATTCCGAGAATGTTGGTATTGAAAAAAGGACATTCTGCTCCAGTCCTTGCTTACTAAAAGTGCACAAGAGTTTAGAGCCAAATTGATATTCAATGAAATATCTTTAGGACATAAAAGTACATTTGTATTAAACATAAATGATACAAAAAGTACACTCATATATGTCTTTGTGACATTGCATGTCTATGTGACATTACCGGAACATTCTGGAGTGATACTATAAAATAGTATTCACAATGATCGAATAGAAATCATACCAGTGCTAATGTCATGCCAACGTTGAACGTAGGTCACTATTTGAAAATGATTGATTAATGATTCAAATAAGTGTTAACTAGTAATCTATGTGATCTAGTGATTATGTGTTTCCCAGGGTAACACAACACTAATTTTACGAGATCAATGCTTATTTGGATTTTATGATCATATTTCTGCATCCTTATCATCGAGATATTGATTTGATCATATTTTTCAAATATTTTATTGGAAATTTTCAAAGCATGATCTTGTGATGTATGATCTTCATGGTTAATGTGGAAGATGATTCTTACTCTGATAATTTTCCATTTCATCTTCTACAACATACAACAACAACATATATACCTTTCACAAGCATGACATCTTCAACGAATCTTATAACAGCAAAAGTTTCCTTTCAACCTTTACGAGAATCATAGCAATCAAGTTTGATGGTTTGATGGAGCTTATGGGTTATTTTGGGGGAGTATGTTTGTTTATATAAGGGAGAATGTTTGATTCTTAGAGAGGAAATAAATGATTTCGTTTTCAATATCATGGACTTCAAAGGATATTCTTCACCTGAAGCTTATTTTGGAAGCTTATATGATCATGATGCTCACGATGGATCATAATCATCATGAGGGGGAGAAAATATAAGCTCAGTATTAGCCACATATGAGGGAGAAAAAGATATAAGTATATTTGGGGAGAAAATGTAAGTTCAATCCAAGTATATGAAAGGGGAGAAGATATAAGCAAGAATATATGGGATAAATCATGAAATTGGTAAAGAAAGAAATCGTTATGGTAATAGTAGTTTGATTAAGAAGATAAGATTTGTATTTGCGATTAAGGTTAATTCATCAAGTGTTTTGAATAAGCTGTAGTGTTGCATTAACTTCAAAGATCGATCGAGATAGCCGGTTTAACATTTGCATGGAATTACTTCTCAAGAATATCAACATTGTCTTCAAACAATCAAAGTTTACTACTTCAAGAGAAGGATATGTGATTAAAGGGGAGCTAAAAGATTAGGAAGATTCAAGGATAAAGATAAGTGTTCAAGTCTTCTACAAAGTAATGCTCAATCAATATCATTGTGTTCAAGATCTTTCATCAGCAACATTATGTGATTGAAATCTATTTTCAAGATCTAGTTTAAATATAAAGATTTCATACAAGCTATTAAAGAATCATAGTTGCAAAAGAAGATCAAGTTAGCTTTTGGGGGAATGCGTATTTTGAGTTCGAGAGTAGAGTTGATACCTTCAGAGATAAAGAAATCAATCCTATTATATAGGGGGAGAAAATTTATATGGGGAGATATGCTACAAGGTCGTCCTCAGCTTTCACAAAAAATTCTTAGCGTTTTTGAGCTACACAAGAAAGAGATTTAAATCTATCCTATCATTACATAGGGGGGAATTGTTAGAATTAAAGATAAATTCCACATTTTGATGTAATAATAGAATATACATAGATTTAAGATCAATGTGCATAGAAGAAAGTAGTGCATGGACTACTATTGTATTTATAGTATACTTAGTTACATCTCTAAGTATAAATAAGGCATTAGGCAACCATAATGATGTAATCGTCCACACCAAGCCATTTGTATCGATATCAAATGAGAAAAGGTTAAGAAATTCTCTTTCTAAACACACACACACTAATTACACCTTATTTTAAACACACTAGTCATCAATCAAGATATATTGTTTAATAATAAGCTACAGTACTGACCTTGGCAAGAATCTTGAAAGGTCCAATATAACGCGGGTTCAGATTTCCCTGTTTGCCAAACATATCACCTTTCCATGGGGAAACTTTCAGCTGACTTTATGCCCAACTTGAAACTCAAGTGGTTTCCGCCTCCTATCGGCATAAGTCTTTTGACGATTACGAGCAGCTTGAATTTGGCTTTTAATCTGAATGATCTTCTCAATTGTCTCATGAATGATCTTTGGGCCAGTTGTAGCACCCCCAATTTTGTCTCATGAATGATCTTTGGGGTGTTACTTCATAGTCTCACAAACTACAAGTTACAGAAAACGAACTCAAAAGAGATGTTTTTAAGTACATTTCAAAATGTTTCACATTCGATACATTTAAGTTATCAAAGTTTTCAAAACAGGTCCTAAATGTTCAAACATGACATAAATTTTAGATAAAGTTTTCATTGAATGTAAGTAAGAGAAAGTCATTACAAAATGCAGTGTTTTAAAAATAAATAAATTTCATCGAATGTATAAAGTGTAGAGTCTCCAAAGTACATATCCATGCGTCTTCCCTCCGAGCTACATAATTGAAAGACCTGAGATAACATGCAAAAAATGTCAACAAATAATGTTGAGTGAACTTCATAGGTTTTAACAAGTAAAGCAATGTAATCCATAGAGTTTATTGAGTAAATAATTAGAACACAAGCATTGTTCATCGAGTGACATTGCAACACATACGAGTCAGGTAATAATATTATTGCATCGAACTCATGACACCGAACGTTAACCATAATAATATAAGATTTTTCCCATCAAAGGTATATTTGCCAAATACCTTAATTCTCAATACAATGCGTCAGTTCGACATGTACTCAAGTGAGCGCTACTCACCCAGACGGGGATGTTAAGCCCAATAGATCTATTCATAGTACTAGCGTTTACCATGTACGTAATTATCAGTTCATGAAATTAGGGACTTTTCAGGCAAATGGTATCGGTGTCAATAATTCACATATTCGGGTCAAACATACCCATCAATCACTTGTGTTTAATTTTGCAAACTAGCATGTATCTCCCTCGCGGGGTTTATAAAGCATTTAAATAAGTAAAGGCGAGTCTATGAACTCACCTTAAGCAATATGATAGTAGATAGCGAGATGTAAACATCGTGAGACTGAGAATAGATAACGAGAAATATAGCGTCGAGAAGCCGAGAAAAGTCCTAAGAGCAACTTAAAAATAAAGACGCGACTTAGGATGAAAGATATATACAACGAAACAACGCATAAATCATTTATAGAAAGTAATAGAATCCATATGTGGTTGTGTCTTAGGTTATTTAGCAAAAATGTGCCTTTAAGAAAATACAAGATTCGTTGTTACGTTACGCCACTTTTACGAAAGATTACTATTTTTGGAAAGTTTACCATTTTTTGAATGTTTAGGAAATCCCGAACGTAAATGTTGTCTAAAAATATTCCCTAAGTCCATTTCAAGTCTAAACTCACTTAGGTGATCTTATCGTCTAGCTTTCATTTTTATTTGCTAAAATATACCTTACGTCAACATAACCTTTCCATTTTTAGTAATCCCTTACGCCTATGGAATATCATCTTCATTACATTTTTAACGTCCTTATAATTTATAAGTGTTACACTAATATGTTAAGGTCTTTACATCCCAAACGAACCCGAAAAAGTCCGAAAACCCTTTTTAAAGTTTCAATCAGCTTATATTTAAATTAAAATGTCTTAAAAATGACTCAACTTTATAGTGGTATAAGTCCCTTGTTTTTGACTTTCATGCTTCGAAAAGATACGAAGTTTTATCCTAAAATCATTGTGAACAATTTTTCTTTTATACACTTAAGCCGGTTCATACACGAAAGGGGTCAAAATACCCATTTTTGATTCTACTCAAAAAGTACCAATTGACAGTTTTGCCAAAAAAATATTATTCAACTTCATTTGGCCATAACTCCTTTGTTATGAGGCCGATTTTCGCATTCTTTATATCCACACGTAAGTGATAACATGTACTAACATATTTTCAAGGTTTTAACATTTCAAAACATTTTTACGCCATCTTGAATGTACCTATTATTTTTGGACAGATTGTATATCTATGTCAAAACTCACCCCAACTTCACTAAAACCACAAATCTAACCTAAGTCCCTTCAATAACAACCATATTAAGTGCAAGAACAACAATAAAATACTTTCACTATCAAAACCCACTTGTTTATTTTATGAAATCATAACACAAACTTATGGGTGATATTTTAAAAGAAGGATGCATAGATCTAAAGAAATAAAAAAAGTTGAATGAAGATGTGAAATAAAATGCTTACAAATGCGAAGATGTGATAAACAAGTATTAACGAGCAACGAGTTCTTAAACTCGACCAATCGAGACCAAAAGTGCAAAGTAGATGAGAAAAAAATACGACCCATTCTATAAGCTTCAAAAATCCATCCAAAAGCAAACTTGACTCGCTAATTACTAAGATTAACTCCACTTTAAAATAAAATAACTAAAAATAAATTAAAATAAAACTTGATTAATAAAAGTAGTTTTGGTAAAAGTGACGTTGGAAACAACTTACTGTAAATAAAGGTTTTAGAAGCAAACAATAAAACATTAAATCAAAATATAGTAGCACAATTGGAGAAGTTTAAGCAAAACCAAACAGTTACAAGAAAATGATTTCATTAAATTGTCACACCCCGTAAAAATTTCTAAATCTTCGTCATTAACTTTCTGTACTTCCGTTTGACTTTATCGAATTTCGATTTAATATTACTTTTAATAGGGAAGTTATCCCACGTGTATCTAAGGATCGTTACCGGAAGCATTCTGGGTTGCTATTTTATGTAGTCTTTTAGTAAATGTCGCATTTTTATGTTTCGTATCGATTTATCCCACGTGTATCTAAGGATCGTTACCGGAAGCATTCCGGGTTGCTATTTTATGTAGTCTTTTAGTAAATGTCGCGTTTTTATGTTTCGTATCGATGCTTAAATTTTTAGAATTTTACTTGAAGTTATTGCGCGTTTTTAGTTTTTGCGCATACCGTTAATACCGTTTAAAAATATCTTAAGAGAATAGAAATAAATATCAAGGAAGCATAGGATTCTTAAGCATGATCAAACTTTCAAAGATTGGCAAAAACCTCCCCCTTATTTCCCCTTGGTGTGTCCGTTGCCCCATCCAACACCATCCCTACATTTTAGCTAATCTTGTCCCCTTGATACTTAGCAACCTAGAATTTCATTCAAAGCAAGTTCTAAGTTCAATGAACCTAGACCTTGATTATTCCTGCATAAATTCAAATGTTTCATTCATTTCATTCATTCCTTTCTCACACTAAAAACACACACATAAGCATTTCCCTCTCCTCCTTCCTTCCCTTGTTTGTCCGCCGCCAACCACCACCCAACCACCACCATCGTTCAACTTTGATCAAAATTTTGGAAGCTCAAGTATATTCGGGGTTAGATTAGATAGTTAGTTTGGGTATTAATATCATCATTCGTGTTGTTTGTTAGTTTTGATCATCTCTTCATTCATCATTTTCATAAGTTTACCTTTTTCAAATTCTTTTTGTACTTCTTTGATCCTTGCAATGTTTAGAAGCTAGTTATACAAACCGTTTGTTAAAAATCAAAGCTTTAAAAATTACATGAATCCCAAAAGGGTTTATGTGTGGTTCGAAATTAACAAAAAGAAAGAAAGGAAAGATTAGTTGTGTTGTCGTGGTGGAACTTTTATAAAGAAACAATTTCTAAAAGCTTATTTGTTTATTTTAGCTTATAAATAAGCTCGTGAGAGCTTATTTGAGCTTATAAGCACGTCCAACTCAACATAGAACCATAAAGGTTCGAACTTTATGCTTATTTGAATATTATCTTATCACATCAACTTATTTTCGGAGCTTATTTGATTTCTAAATAAGGGATTAAGCTTATTGGGCTCAATAAATAAGCCTAAGCGAGCCAAATAGCCTTAGTGGGCCTCGACCCAACACCAAAGCCCAAACCGTGGCTTAAAGCCTATGGCTTGGCTAATTTGTGGCTTATATTGACTTATTAGAGCTTATTAAATAGCTTATTAATAAGTTGGAGGCTTGTTTGCTTAATGGGTTGCTTAATTGACCAAATGGATAAGTCCAAACCCACTTGGGTGGCTTAACGGGCCACGACCCAATACTAAGCCCACCACCGTGGGTATAAGCTCATGGTGTGACTTATTGGATAAGCTCGGCTATAGCTTATTTGATAAAGGCACGTGTTTATTGATTTAATTGTTTACTTTTTTTAAACTTATTACGTTTCGAATCATTTGATTAGGCTTATTGGGCCTAAAAGCCCAATAAGGGATCCATAAGGTTTTTGGCTTATTGAATAAGGGGTTATATTAGTGTAATGATTTGGCGATTTGTGAAATGGATTTTGAAAGTGTTTTGGATAAAAGTCTATGACTTTGGAAAACGGATAAATACATACGGGTCATGCCGAAATTTCGTAACAACTATATACTTAGAAATATTTGAGAAAAACTTATTTTTATAAATCTTGACAAAAACATAATATTTATGAATAATAAATAATATCTATATTTACATTGTTAAATAAACCAAAACGCTTATTTATAAAAATGTTTCCAAATATTTACTTTAATTTTGACTAAAAGACGAAAAATATAAATTTTATAAATATAAAATTTAAATTAAATACCATGTAATCTAAAAACATAAAAACACTTAACTTAGTTAATTTATTAGGATACCGGGTAAAAATGCCGAAACTTATTACTTTTG
>BQNB010000036.1:0-42500 GCA_026074375.1 Tanacetum coccineum | reverse complement strand
CATCATCAAGTGTTGCAACTTGAGCCTTGGGACAGGCTTTCTAACGGGTAGAAGACTGTAACATTTTCACATTTTCAGGGTTTTTCCTGACTCAATTATTTTCATTTTTATTTTTAGGGTTTAACGCGCGTTCGCTTTGAATTAATATCTTATAGTTAAATCGCGTAATAAAAATCATCATTCTAACGTAATACGGACACAAACATATAAAAGTTTACGTCAAGTAAGTGTTATATGGTTATTAAGAGTATAATTTATAATTTTTCATAATTTATTTTTATTGAGTTACGTTAAAACGTTACGTTTGTAATTAATTTACATTTCGGGCATACAGGAAGAGCATCCTTGGTTACCTTATCTTTACTCAATAACCATACTCACCTTTTTATACCAAATACATTAAAAAAATGTAATTTCCTTTTCTTACTTATAAAACGAAGAAAACGGATCCAACTTGTTATGTATATGAATATAACCAAAAACTCTCACTTAAGTTATACTTATCAAATCTCATTTATAACTCTGACAAGAAGTACAGGCTATCCCAATTGTAGCCATAATTTGTATATTCTCTTGTTCCCCTAATCTCCTTTTTTAGCCATGGAAGGGGTCATGGGGAGGAGGTGAAGCCTATTGCACGTGTGTTCTCATACCACCAACATCACCAGGGGTTTCCATTTTAGGTGGTTTATGGTGTCAATCTTGCTTGAAATAGTTTGGCCTTAGGTAAGAGCGATTTTTCTTTCTCCTTACATATTGTTCTTTTATCTTTTATTAAGGATCGCTTTTTTGATTAATTATACCAGACGGCACATACATTTACTCATTTGGGTTTCTTTTTATTTGATTTTATTAAGCATTCTAAGATTATAGGGTGCTGCGATGTGCTGCTTTATGGATTTTAGAAGGTTTGTTTTAGCGTGGATGTTGGGTTAATTAGGATTTTCTTTGTTTTCTGTGGTTGGGTGGGCGGGGTGGTCGGGGGTGGGTTTGTGGCGTTGGATTGGGGTGGGGGGGGGGGGGGGGGGGGTGAATGGGGGGATGCTGGAGAAGCAGCGAAAGTGTTGGGACTGGGTTTGGTGGGCTGGGAATGGCATGGTGGTGAGGTGGGGGGTTGGGGGGGGGGTGTGTTGGGTTGATCATACGTTGTGGGTTTTGTGGTGGTAGGGGGTCGCTGTGGTATTGTATGTAGGGTGGGGCGTTTTGGGGTAGGGGGTTGTGGTTGGTGGTGGGGGTGGGTGATGGGTGGTTGGTGGTGTTGGTGGTGGTTTTGTTGTTGGGTGTTTGTTTGTTTTATTTTGAGTTAGGGTTGGTTTTTTTTTTATGGGTGGGGTGGTTATATGTAGTAATGGTTTTTTGTTTTGGGTTGGTTTTTTAGGTTTGATGGTATAATTGGTATTGGTATTGTTGGGTGGTTGTGATGGTATGGTGGTTTGGTATTGTGGTTTGTACGTTGTGCTGGTTGGGTTTGTGGTAGGAATCTAGGTATATTGGTATGTGTTGGTGGTTGGTTTGGGTGGTAGTTGGTATTGTTGGGTTGGTTGGTGGTTATATATTGGGTAATTTGGGTTGGTATTAGGGTTTGGTGTGGTTGTGGTTGTCTTTTGATGGTTTTTGGGATATGTGGTTTTGTGGTAGCGGGTTGGGGTTTCTTTTGTCATGTGGTGTGGTATTTGTGGTTTTTGTTGGGTGGGGTTGGTGGGGTTTATTTTGTGGATTGGTTGTGTGGGTTTTCTGGTTGGGTTTTGGTATTTGTTGGTTGAGGTTGTGTGTATGTGGGGTATCTCCGGGTTTCGTGTCTTTTTTTGTTGTGTGGTAGGGTGGGGTTGGGTGGTGTGGTGGGGGAAGGGGGGGGGGGGGGGGAGTGGGTTTGGTGGGGGGAAAGGGTTTGGGTTGTTGGTTGGGGTTTGGTAATATATGGGTAAGGGGTGGGGGTTTTTGTGCCCTGTGTGGTATTGGTTGGCTGGTTGGGTCATATAGGTGGGGGGGGATGGGTGGTGGCTGGGTGTGTAGGTTGTGTGGTGGTGTTTGGTTATTGTGTGTTTTTGTGTGGGTTGGGGGGGGGGTGGTGGGGGATGTGGATGTTTGGCTTTGTATCTAGGGTAGTTGGTTTGGGTGTTAAGATGGTTGAATCCTATGGGTGGTGATTTGGTGATGGTTACTAACTTATCCTTTAAAGTTAATCATATGCAAAAAAATTTTTGCAACACGCATTTGCAAATTTGTTGTGGCTGCATCTTTTTTTTTTGGCAAATTATGCGGTTTTGAAAAACACATTACTTTTTTTTTTTATTTAATGTTTTGTGCAAAGTTTTTTCTACTCTAAATAAAGGATATTGTCTTTTTGTGCAAGGCAACATTTGACTATGTTGCTAAGTCCTAAGTTAAATTGTATTTTTGCACATTTGTTTTTGCCTGTGTAAAATGAAGATTAGGTTGGTCTTGTTGTGACATGGCCAAAGTTTTTTCAATTTGTTTTGAAGTTTGTTTTTTGCCACCAAAAAGTTCTCCAAAGTTTTGACAATTATTTTGTGCAAAATTCTTTTTTTTTGTTTTTTGTTTTGCCACAAAGTCAGGCTGCAGCCCAAAGTTTAAATCAAAAAGTACAAATAGTTTCTATAATTAAAAAAAAGATAATTATTTTTTTATATTTTTTTTAATACTTGTTTTGGTTTTTTTTTGTTTTATATTAATCACAAAACCGTACATTAATTTTCATTATAAACTACCTGTTTAGATTCGTTTTTTTAATTAAATTATGGATTGTATATTTTATTCTAATAGTACTTATCACATGGATCGTTAAGCATTTATAAGAAACTTGAAAAACCGATAGGGATAGTTGGACGCAAGCTAAGAGAGCAAATAACGTAGGTGAGATTTGACATTTTTAAGGTTACTATAATTAAATAGAGAAATGTAGGTTTTTTTAAATGAGATTTTTTTCAAATTCCTACTTGTTTTCAGATGGTATAAAGTAAGAGAGATTATTTTATAATTAATAGTCTCTTTTAATGTTGCGAATTCAATTATGTATGAACTCGAAAGAAATAAAATATATAAAATATAAAATTAATTTAAAGAATATTAAAACATTTTTAATAAATTTATTTTTTTTTTTATTATTTATATTATTTATTATTTTTATATAATTTAAATTTTTTTTTTATTATATAATTTTTCTTTTTAAAATTAAATATAATAATAAAAAATTTAATTTTTTAATTATATATAATTATTTTAATAAATAATATTATTATATATATTTATTAATTATATTATATATATTTTTAATTTATTTTTTTTTTTTTTATGATATTTATTTTTTTTATTTTATTTATTAATTATTTTAATTTATTTATTATTTTTTTTTAATATTTGTTTTTTATATCTGATGTTCTTTTATTATGCTAGGTTGTAGGATTGGTGTGTAGTGTTTTACTTTGGGGGTTGTGGGTTTTTGGTTTGTGGTTTTTGGGTTGGGGGGTGTTTTAGGTTTTGGGTGTTTTAGTTGGGTAGGGGGAGATACGTAAGGGTGTCGGGGGGGGGGTTTTTTGGTTGGTTTTGTTTGGTGGAGCAGGTTTGTGTGGGGGGGGGTTGGTACGTTTAGGGTGGTCTGGGTAAATGTGGATGAGAGGTTTTAGTTTTGGTTTTTTGTTTTTTGTTTTTTTTTGTGTCTTTTGTTTTTTGGGGTTTTTGTTTTAGTTTGGTTTTTATTTGTTGAGTCTTTTTTTTGTTTGTTGTGGTTTGTTTGTTTTTGTTTTTTTTGTTTGGGGTTTAGGTAGTAGTTTTTTTTTTTTTTTTTTTTTTTTTTTTTTTTGTTTTTTTTGTTTTTTTTTTCGTTTTTTTTTTTTTGGTTTTTTTTTTTTTTTGGGTTTTTTTTTTTTTGTTTTTTTGGGTTTTGTTGTTGTTTTTTTTAGTTTTTTTGTTTTTGTTTTTTATGTTTTTTTTTTTTTTTTTTTTTTTATTTTTATTTTTTTGTGGATACGTTATTTTTTTTTGTTTTTATAGAGAGTTTTTTTTTTTTTTTTTTTTTTAGTTTGTTTTTGTTTTGGTTTGGTTCTTTTTTTTTTTTTTGTTTTTTTTTTTTATTTTTTTTTGGTTTTTTTTTTTTCGGGTTGTTGTTCTGGTTGTGTGGGGGGGGGGGTGTGTGGAGGGTTGTTGGGTGGGTGGAGATGGTGGGTGTGGGGGGGGGTGGGTTGGGGGGGGGTGGGGGGTGTGGGTTTGGGGGGGGTTGTTTTTGTTGGGGGTGGGGTGTGTGTGGGGGTGGGGGGGGGGGGGGGTTGGGAGTGTTGGGGGGGGTTCTTGGTGGGGGGGGGCGTGGTGGGGGGGGGGGGGGGGGTCGGGGTTGGGGGTTTTGGGGGGGGGGGGGGGTGGGGGGGTTTGGGGCTGGTGGTTGGGGGGGGGTGGTTGGGGGGGTGGGGGTTTTGGGGGGGGGTTTGGGGGGGGTGGGGGGGGGGGTGGGGGGTGTTGTGGGGTGGGGGGGGGGTTTTTAAATTCTTTTTTTTTTTAGTTAGTGGTGTTGTTGTGGCTTTAGTGTGTATGCGGTGTGTTTCGTTGTGGGGTATGGCGGGTTTTGGTAGTGTGGGGAATTGCTGGGGTTGGAGGGGGTCTTGGGGGTGTTGTTTTGTTCTTTTGGTTGTGGGGTGGTGTTTGGCGGGGTAGTTTAGAGTAGGTGGAATAGGGGTTAGGAGGGGTAGGGGAGGATGTTTATGGAGTGGGTGGTATGTTATGTGGTGTTGGGTTAGGTAATTACATAGTTGGGTGTAGTGAAGGGTAAGAATGTTGGTTTGTGGTTTTGGCGGTGGGGGGTTGGGGGGGGGGGGGTGGGGGGCGGGGGGGGGGGGTGTGGGGGGTGGTGTGTTTTGGGGGGGGAGTCTTATGAGGTTGCATTGAAATGTTCTTTTAATGGATTTTTATATGGGTTTGTTATGGGTTTTAAGTTGGGGTTTGATTAATTTGTGTTGTTTGTTACATGAATAAATTTTTTTATTAGGTAATTTTGGTTGGTTGGGTATGTGGTGTTTGTAGGGGGTGGGGGATGGTGGATGGGTGGGGTGGTTGGGTGTGGTGTGGCGTTGGGGGGTTTTGTCGGTGGTTGGGCTTGTAGGAGGGGGGGGGGGAGGGGAAGGGGGGTTGGTTGGGGGTTAACGTGGTTTTTGGGGGAGGTCGGGGGGGTGGGGAGGGGGGTGGGCGGCCGGGGGGGGGTGGGGGGGGATTTTGGGGGTCGTGGGGGTGGGTGTGTGATTTTGTTTTGGGGGGGTTGGGGAGTCGATGGGGGGGGAGGCTAGTGGGCGTGGTGGGGGTTAGTGGTTGGGGGGTGGTGGGTGGGGTTGGGGTGGGGGGTGGTTGGGGGGTTGGGGGACTGGGGGGTGGGGGTGGGGGGGGTGGGGGGAGGTACTGGTTTGGGGGTGGTGGGTGAGGGGGGTGTGGGTTACTGGTTGGGGGGTGTGGTTGGGTGGGGTGGGGGGGGGGTGGGTTGTGGTTGAGGGGGGTGGTTGGTGGTTGTTATTTGGTGGGGGATGTTTTGGGTTGTGGGCTTCTTTTCCGTTTTTTTAGGGTTTTTTTTATTGGTGGGGTGGTAGCTAGTGAGATGATTGGGCAGGGGGGGGGATATGGTTTGTGTGTGTTTTATGTTATGTGTGATCTGTGACTGTATGGAATGGGTATGGTTGGTTGATGGGTCGGGAATGTGAATGGTATGTATGATTCGTGTGGGTTTTGTGTGTGTTGTGATGTTTTATGATGATTAGGTATGTTGATTATTCGGGAATACATCATAAATGGGCACATATAAACGGCATATATATTAAATAGGCCAATTACCATACATGGGCACCATTATATTAGGCAATTAAAAATATTTGAATGGGGTGACAAGCAAGAATCAGCTTTTCAGACATTAAAGCATAAGTTGTGTAGCGCACCCATCTTAGCTCTCCCTTAAGGAGCTGAGATCTTTATTGTTTATTGCGATGCGTCACATAAAGGATTGGGTGCGATATTGATGCAAAACGAGAAGGTGATTGCTTATGCATCACGACAGCTAAAGGTTCATGAGAAAAATTATACTCCTCATGATTTGGAACTTGGTGTAGTGGTGTTTGCTTTAAAGATTTGGAGGCACTACTTGTATGGAACCAAGTGTACGGTGTTTACAGATCATAAGAGTCTACAACACATACTTGACCAAAAGGAGTTGAATATGAGGCAACGTCGTTGGTTAAAGTTACTCAGTGATTACGATTGTGAGATTCGTTATCACCCGGGGAAGGCAAATGTTGTTGCTGATGCTTTGAGCATGAAAGAGCGAATTAAACCATTAAGAGTCCGAGCCTTAATGATGACTATTAGTTTGGATCTTCCCAAACAAATCTTGAATGCTCAGATCGAAGCACAGAAACCAGAGAATCTCAAGAACGAAGATGTAGGTGGTATGATCAAGAAGGATATACCGAAGGAAAAGTTGAAACCCCGCGCTGACAGAACCTTATGCTTAAACCGCAGGAGTTGGTTGCCATGTTATGGTGACTTAAGGACTGTGATCATGCACGAGTCCCACAAATCAAAATACTCTATCCATTCAGGTTCTGACAAGTACCAGGACATGAAAAGGCTATATTGGTAGCCCAATATGAAGGCCGACATCGCCACCTATGTTAGCAAATGCTTGACGTGTGCTAGAGTTAAAGCTGAACACCAAAGGCCATCGGGTTATTAGTACAACCTGAGATACCCTAATAGAAGTGGGATAATATCACTATGGATTTTGTCACAAAGCTTCCTAAGTCGTCGCAAGGACATGGCACAATTTGGGTGTTGTTGACCGATTTACTAAGTCTGCAATCTTTACACCAATGAGAGAAACAGACTTCATGGAGAAATTGGCAAGGATGTACCTGAAGGAGATAGTCAAGAGGCATGGAATACCTGTCTCAATCATTTGTGATCGTGACCCTAGGTTCACATCGACTTTCTGGAGATCACTTTAGAAGGCCTTGGGTACTAACTTGGAAATGAGTAATGCGTACCATCCACAAACCTACAGACAAAGCGAGAGAACTATCTAAACTCCCGAGGATATGCTACGTGCTTGTGTGATCGACTTTGGAAATGGCCGCGTCAGACATTTGCCACTAGTTGAGTTTTCTTACAACAACAGTTATCACGCTAGAATCAAGGCTGCACCATTTGAGGCACTTTAAGGACGGAAGTGTCGTTCACCTGTTTGTTGGACCGAGGTTGGACAAGTTCAACTCATAGGTCCAGAAATGGTCCAAGAGACAACTGAGAAGGTCATTCAGATCAAGCAGAGAATTCAAGCCGCTCATGACCGACAAAAAGTTATGCCAATTTAAAGCGTAATCCGTTGGAGTTTTAAGTTGGGGATAGGGTTATGCTCAAAGTTTCACCTTGGAAAGGGGTCGTACGTTTTGGCAAACGGGAAAAGTTAAACCTTAGATATGTTGGACCTTTCAAGTTGCTGGAAAAGGTTGGATTCATTGCTTACAAGCTTGAGCTTCCTCAAGAGTTGAGCAGAGTTTACAATACATTTCATGTATCCAATATAAAGAAATGTTATTCTGACGAACCATTAGCCGTTCCGTTGGAAGGACTCCATGTGGATGACAAGCTCTATTTTGTGGAAGTACCCATGGAGATCATGGATCAAGAGGTTAAACGGTTGAAACAAACCCGTATCCTAATTGTCAAGGTTTGATGGAACTCAAGGAGAGGCCCTGAGTTTACATAGGAACGCGAAGACTAATTTCAAAAGAAGTATCCGCATCTCTTCACTTGAGCCTTGAGGACAAGGCACTTCTAACGGGTGGAGACTGTAACATTTCTCATTTTCAAGTCATTTCCCTACTCAATTATTTTCATTATTTATTTTTAGGGTTTTACGCGTTCGCTTTTAATTATTATCTTATAGTTAAATCGCGTAAACTAAAAATCATCATTCAACGTAAACGGACACAAACAAGTTAAAGTTTACATCAAGCAAGTGTTATATGATTATTAAGAGTATAATTTATAACATTTCATAATTTATTTTTATTGGTTACGTAAAACGCTTACGTTTCGCAATAAATTACATTTGGGCATACCCGGAAGCACCTATACCTATCTATTCTCAAACAAATACCCACATTTATACCCAATACACAAAATTTAATCATTTTATCACTTATTATTTCCATATGGCCGGATATAAGGTGAATACATAAGAATTAAATCACCAAGTCTCCACTAAGTCCTACCTTTTTGGTTATATCTTACACACAAGTACACTCTTGACCCATGTTTCTAAAAACTATCTTATCTTGGTACCTTGGCACCAATCTTGGCCGTTCTATCTTATAGGAATGAGGAGAGGTCCTTACATCTTCTTACAAGTTGTACCCAATCCACTACTCACTCATGGTTTTGTTTAAGGTGGATTTACATTACCACTTAACCATAAAAGGCAAGTCCCATGCTCATTTGTCACACACTCTCTCATTCAATAGAAATTTAACAAGCAAACCCTCTCAAAAACCTTAAAACCTACGGCTTAAAATAAGAAGCTAGGGTTTCCATACAAAATTCATTCTACAAGTATACCAAGCATTCAAGCATTGATTCTAAGCATATCTAAGGCCATTTAAGTGTATTGGAAGCATTGGGTTGGTGATTTATCAAGAATCATACAAGAAACTAATTAGGGTTTTCCTAATTCGAGTTTGATCTTGTGATTGATTCTTTGGGTTTAAGCTTAAGTAAAAGCTTGTGTTCTTTAATCCTCTACATTTCCATAAGGTCTATTTAAAGTTTAAACATTCCATTCATTCATTAAATTATGTACATGCTTGCTTATATATGTTAATCACTACCTAGCTTATTTTCATGAAATTATGAGATATTACAAGGACATTATAATTTGAATTTTATATGTACATTAGTGAAATAATACTTAAAATGAAGGTATACAATTTATATAAGTGTTAAATAATTTATGTGGCTAGTTTATGAATTATTTTGTGTTGAATGTTTTAATTACAAAAGTTATAAACAAATGATTTTGAGGACACTTACTCATGAACAAGTAGTATGGACACATTATAAAGGACTTAAGATATATCAAGTTATGTCATTTCATAAGTTAGAGGACTTGTAATAGTTTAATAAAATGAAAAGTATATAAATCAAGTATATAAAGATAATTAGGTACAAACTTAATTACCTACTGTTTGAATTCGTGTATAAACATAGATATTTGATGTTTTATTTAATTAGTACTTATCACAAGGATCGTAAGCATATAAGGAACTTGAAAAACCATGCTATAACGAAAAAGATATGACATTTTTAAGTTTACAATAATTAAATGGTTAAAAGTATTTTTATAAAAGTTATTTAATAAAAATATTCACTGTTTCAGATTTGAGATATTAAAATAGATATATTATAAAGATAGTACTTTTCATGACAAATCCAAACATGTAAGAAACTCGAAAAACGGATTTAAAATGATGGTAATACGTTATTTACAAGTTTAAGTTAAAAAGTATTTTTATGAAAGTAAATTTATAAAAATAGGTTACTGTTCACGACAGTATACTGGGAAATAATTTTCATAAATAGAGCTTTTAATTACGAAGACGTGGACATAGGAATCACTAAAAACCGAATTAAAACGAACGAGATACAATTAAAATACGATTTCAATAATTAAAGTTATAAAAAGTATTTTTATAAACTTTCACTTACTGTTACTGTTCATAACAGTACCAAACCATATTATAAATATAAAATTTGATTAGACTTTTCAAATACGAATCCATACATATAAAGAACAAGCGAAACAGATTAAATATGAGTAAGTTATGACTTTTGGAAGGTTACGACGATTAATTATATAAAAGTAGTTTTATATAATTTTATAAAAACAATTAAAACTACTGTTCATCAGGGGCATAAATATTATAAATATAATATTTTGATATATTTTCTTAATACGGAGCCATGGATATAAATAACGTGAAAAACGGAGTTTAAACGATAAAGATATAAGGTTTATAAAACCGTATGCACTATTTTTACTTTTGTGCATTATTTCATAAAAACAATTAAACCAATTATATAATATCATTATATAATCAATAATAATATTAAAATATGTATTATTAACAAGCAATCAATTGTGAGACGAAAGCCACACTTTATTTTACGGATACAAATACAAACACCTTTATTCAATAAAGTACGGTTTAAACATTGTTTTGACATTTAAAACTAAACAAAGACTATTAGGTGGTGGTGTAACTATATAACTTGTGATGTAGTACTATTAAGTACATTGTACTCATACGGCCTACATTTAATTAGGTTGCGTTCGGATTTCGCTTGTCGACTCACTCACTTGATTCATATTATCAACACTATTCACTAAGGTGAGTTCATAGCCCTATGTTTTACTATATCAATGATTTATAACTTTTAGGGTGAGAAACATGCATTGTTTTACAAATTAGACGCAAGTGTATATTTTATCATGATTACGTGTTTGCCTAAGTAGCGATAACCCACTGTGCCCATTATCATGAACTGTCAATTACTTTGTGTGAGCGCGAATGTTATAAATAGATCTATTTGGGATTGACATCCCCATCCGGGTGAGTAGCTCTCACTGGTGTCACGGAGTGAACCAACGGATGTATACCATGTCGGATTTGGGATGTTGCGGGTTAGAACATCATCAAGGGCAATGTTGGCAATTTATATTGCAATTCATACATGTCGAGCTTCAGTGTCATGAGCTTAGGGAAACGTAATTACACTTTGTGATGTTTGCATCTGTTGCATTATCATACACTTGGAAATCTTGCGGTCCTACATTATATTTACATAAACCTATGAATTCACCAACTTTATGTTGATGTTTTAAAGCATGTTTTCTCAGGTCAATGAGGCACGAGGTGCTAAGGATACATTAGGGATAGTCTTTTGGGGAGTCATGCATTAAATATTTAGAGTCATTACATCTTAGGATAATTGTTATGATCTAAAATATTTGTTATCAAATGTTGAACAATTTAAGCCGTTGCGCTTTATATTAAACAATTTCAATAAATCCAATGTATCGTATTTTAAACGATTTATTTAGAGGTCGTTCTCATATCTTGTGCTATTGATCTATGATGTAATGCTCCCGGATTTATTATTCCTTTGTGACCCTATTTAGGGGTGTTACACTGTTAAGGTCATGAATTATTTACTTGGTTTTACTCATATGTGTGTTTATCTATTATTTTTAATTAAATTAGTAATATATACTTTTGAATAACAGGCTCAAAGTAACAAGTCAGACTACGTGAATATGGTTACAGATGATTACAAACCTTGCTTAGCTAGTGTTTTTGCCCATGTCAAAAAAAGAGGAAGAAGTTTGATATGAAAACAAACTATGTTTTAAGGTCTGCTAAAGAGAGAAAGAAGAGGCTGGCTGTGGCACTTGAATCCCCGTTTGGTCAACAACCACCTACTACTCCAGTCCCACCTAAACGTATATCCATGAGTGTCAACTGCGATTTCATTCTGCCCTCTGATTTTGAAGAGGTACAGTACATAATTCATTTCTAACTATTCCATCTTTAATATCAAAATTGTCTTACAAATATTGAAATTTTATATACAGGATGTTTCTGGACAGCCTAAAATGAGGTCAATTAATGAATTAATGACAATGGAAGTGTTTGTAAAGGCTTGTCTGTTGTTTTTAAGAAATTGCCAATGCATTTAGAACTTGTTAAAAATATTGAAATGTTATTTTTTTCCCTTTAGCAACTGTCCAGACCGCAAAATTGCAAAAAGGATAAGGTAAGTCTGCCGGATGGTTTGGCTGAATATTTACAAATGAAAGATCCGCCAAACTATCAGTTTCCTTGGGGCTATCGAGACATTCCTGTTGATCGAGAATTCTGGTTAGTGTTAGCCTGTCTAGACAAGAGTAAACAAGGGTGGTTGAAAGACTCTGTAAGTTATTTTCTGAATGACTAAGCATATGTATTTAATGTAGTTAATCTTAATTGTTTATGTAATAAAAAAAATTAATACTACGCAGCACATTGATTTATGGGTGGATCTCATGTGGTGTTTTAGACAACCCGATGCAAATTGGGTCATGGTAAGCCCTCATTTCTTACCATGCACCATAGGTGGAAATATGATTGACTGTTATTCTAACGGCGTAAGGTATCCAGTTGCGTGGCGAGATGTTGAGAAGGTTTGTTTGTAAAAAATGTTTACATCTATAACTCTCACCTTACTTGTACATTAAGTACTTAAATTTATAACTGTATTTTTTGTAATAGGTGTATTTTTCGGTCAATGAACCAAAGAGGCACTGGTGTCTAGCCGAGATTCATATCACTACTGGAGTCGTAACCTTTTATGATTCTCTGGGTTGGGTCTGCTCAAATTGGAGACTATGGTGGCGAAACATGAAGAGAACATTGCCACAACAGCTTACTTTGTATCTCAACAAGCACGGGGTTTTATAGAGCAAAGGCATAGCAGTTGAGAGATATGAAATCACATACAAGTTTCCAACTATTATTGAGCAAGCAGACCTTTATGGGGACTGTGGTATTTGGGTGTGTATTTTTCTATATAGATTGAGCCGTAACCTACCATTGCCAGTCCATGAGCCTCTACAAACAACGCTTGCCTATCGTGAACGGATCCTTCAATGCTTTTGGACCCACAAGATTGAAGCAAAAAAATCCCTAATATTTAATCAAGGTACATACCAACTCATTATTTAGGTTAAATATGTCATGCAAAGCTTATTTAGTTTTTAAAAATTAAATTATGTAAAAATGCAAACTTTATGAGTCCTATAATTAAATATGGGGACTGTTTCAAAAACTTTACAATTTAACAACTACAACAAAGTACATCAACACTAAATAGTGCCAGTAAGTTAGGTAAATTGTCTTAAATGAGTTTGGGTTGAATATATTAATAAGTCTTCCATTTCACTTTCATTCTTCAGAAAATACAATTTGAATCTAAATCCAAAACACCCATTATCAAACAACTCAAAGTTTAAAAATTATGTCTGACTACATTCCGTTTGAAATGCAAATTGAGATTATGTACAGACTTCCAGTTAAGTCTTTGCTACAGTTTCGTACTGTTTCTAAGAGTTGGAAGTCTTACATAGACTCAACCGCCTTCTTTTTTAATTACGGTGTTCGTAAGCCTGTGAATGATGTCTTTTATTTAGCCTATAATCAAGGTCGTTTAGGTTATATGATATATGTTGATGCTAATTTAATCCACACCCAAGCTTTAGCAAACCTCGATGTAACAAATCTTAAACCTGTTGGTACTTCTAATGGGATTTTGTGTTTTTCATTTGGTAATAACATGATGGTTTGTATTGCAAACCCATCGATTGGAAAAAAGGTTGGGGTTTTTGTCCCAACTACCGAACCAGATGGGTCTAAAATTCTTTTAGGCTTTGGGGTCCGTCCTGACAATCTAGACCCCACCGTTTTAAAATTTTCATACCCGTCCTCCGGGGAAGGAAATTGGTCTGTTGATGTATTTACCCTTAGCGCTCTAAGATGGTTCCAACTTGACATGAACCGTTTGCCCCGCGAATCAATTAGATTCAAACGGTCAACACAAGCTGTTGTTGGTGAATTTATTTATTGGGTAGGTTATGAAAGGGTTTTTGACGATAGCGGTGATAGTTACAAGCATTACCTACTAGTTTCCTTTGATATGATAAACCACCGCTTTCAAGAAATTGCCATACCAAACCTTTTAATGCGAGGTCTTGATTCTCCGTTATATGTTTCAAAACTTCGAAACTCTATTGTACTTTCTGGAAATATACCTACACCTGAATACTATGTGTTTGTGTGTTGCCAGTTATCAATTAATGGTGGTTCTATAACATCGTTTCCGGCAATCATGACCATGCCCACCCATCATTTTACCAAATTACTTGGTTTTAATAACAAAGACAAACCTATAGTTGAAGCAGCTACTGCCGACGTTATGGGTCACAGGGTTCAAGTTTACATGGAAAACTCACAATCATTCGAGTATGTGGATATCCAAGGAAATGCTGGTTCGTTCTTCGTTGGTGAGAACTTAGAATCACTGATTCTTGCCGCTTACCCAGATCGTTCACTTTATTGTGCAGGCTAATGTTTATGCAGATTTATGGAGTGGAGGTCTTATGTGTTATGTGGATTTGGCCAAGGTTTTCCAGACGTGTTGATGTTTTCTTTCTATGATGATGTAACCGTTGTTTCAAACTTGTCGTATGTAAGAACAAATTCTAGTTTCTTTTGGTTTAGATTGTGCGACGTTAATGTTTGACACTTTTCAGTGTATGATCTTATGTAACTTAGTTTGCTTTTTAGATTGCGCGGGGTACGTGTCTAACAACTGATCCTCCTGCAAATTTTCCATATGCAACTTAGTTGAAACTTGGTGACAACACGTTTCATTTCCATTTAAAATGTTAAATTAGTTTGGTAATTATGTGCCATATCTGTTACTCGTACCTTATTTATGTGCCCTATTCAATTATATACAACATAAGCAAAAGGTGTTTAGTAACACATGTTAAACTGGTAGGTGAATGTGTTTAACTCAACACTTTAATACTTGTACTTTATTGGTTTGCTACATTAACTTCTATATATACATGATTTCAAGAACTGTATTACATGAATAACAAAACCAAATGTCTTCTCTCAAATTCAAGGTCTTTTTAGTTTATGAAGAATTACAATACGGTGTGTTACTCCCAAATGATGTGAATTACTCGAATCTAGTTCGTTATGTGAAGAAAAAATTCAAGCTTGCTGATGGTAACCAAATATGTTTATCCTACAACATTGGTTCTAACCACATCAATATAAATGACGACGATGATGTATGTTATTTTGTGAATGAAGTATCTGGAGAAGAGGTCAAAAAACTATGCATCAGACAATGTGAACCAACCATACAGGTAACACAGTCTTCAGATACAAAACCTGTAGACATAGATTTGAATGTTCCAGGTTTAGAAAACCCATATTTTATTCATCAATGGAAAGAAAAAAACCCACTTATGTTTGTTCCATTCCCACCCCATGCACCTACACTAATTACTCAGTCAAAGCATAGAGTTAAATTCACCAAACATTTTACATTTGATGACAAGGAAGCGTGCATCTATGAGATAGCTCTTAAATGTTTAAGGGAAGGGTATCAATGTAAAGTTCTTAATTCGAGTACTGAACGGTATGCCGTGGAATGTGTCAAACCAGATTGTTTTTGGTACATCTTCATTCGTAGGAATAAGAAATGTAATAGATGGCGAATAACAAACATAAACGACAATCATACATGTTGTAAGACCCAATTCAATCCATATCATAGAAATCTTTCTTCCAAATTGTTGAGTAAATTAATATTACCAAAAGTTAGGGATGTTAAAAGGGTATATACACCAAAGGACATTGCCCATGATGTTAATCTGGAATGGAATGTCTATGTTTCATACAAGAAGGCTTGGACGGGTAAACAACTCGCATTGGCATCAACTCAAGGATGTCCTATTGAATCATTTGCTCAATTGCCTTTTTATTGTCATAACTTAAAGAGGGAAAACGAAGGCACTGTTACATACATCGATACAGACGATGAAGGACGTTTTAAGATGTGTTTCATAGGGTTCGGTGTTGCGGTAAGCATATTCTAAAATGGCTATTTATGTTTTCTTTTACCTGTTTTACATTATATTTATGATTATTTGGCTATTCTTTTACATTCTGATGTTACAAAAAATGTGTTGTTTCTCAGAAACCATCCAAAACATAACTTAAATACTTAATAGTTATTACAAACATTCCAAAAAAGGTTCAAATGTTACCTTATTCGCATACATATATAAAACAACATATGTTTATAAGAGGAAAAACATTAACACGGGTGTTTTTAATTTATTATTATATTCTCTGTAATTTATTATTATATCGTCAATGACTTTTAAACGTTTATCTTGTAACAGATCAAGAGTTTCTTATGCTATATGAGGCCGTTGATAATTATTGATGCCGCACATTTGAAAGGGTCTTACTTAGGAACAAATCTTGTGGCTGTTGGCATGGATGGCAACAATCAGATTATACCTATTGCCACCGGTGTGTCGCAAGGTGAAACCGGTGAGTCGTGGACATGGTTTCTGAGAAAGCTGAAAGAGTGCATAGGTGAAGTACCAAATTTAACAATAATTTCAGACAGACATTATGCAATTACACTTGCATGTAACACTGTTTTTCCCAACTCGTTTCATGGTTATTGTTGTCGTCATTTGATGATGAACTGTGGTATGCAAAGTGATAAGTATAAGGAGTTATACTGGAAGACTTGCAAAGCGTACACGGTTCAGGATTTTGATAAACTTATGACCGATATTCATGCTGTGCGACCTGATGCACACCAAAAACTAGTTGAAGCAGGAGTTGAGAAATGGTCTCGGGCAAAGTGCACTGGAAATAGATACAACTATATGACATCAAACTCCGTTGAATCAATAAATGCATTAACAAAAACCGTGAGGAAAATTCCAATAACGTCCCTGATGGATTGGTTTAGACAACTTCTTCAAGACTGGTATTATGAACGTCGACAAAAATATGAAGGTATAAAGTAATCTTTATTAATAACTATTCAGTTAAAAATACTATGAAACATATTTGTTCTTACCTAATATTAATTTAAATGTCAGATACACAGGATGACGAACTTACACCATGGGCAAGTGCGAAGATAAAGTACAGATACTTAAAGAGCTCAAATTGGAGTGTTAGAGGCATCCTAAAGAACGAGTTGTATCAGGTTCGGGACAACCAAGGAATACATACAGTTAATTTGCAGAAAGGTGAGTGTACGTGTCGCAGATGGCAGATATCGGGTTTACCATGTGGTCACGTTTGTGCAGTGGCTAGAGTTGAGGGTTTAACTTCTGTCAACAATTTGGCAAAACCTTGGTTTTTGATTAAAACAATTAAGGCTACATACGCAGGATTGTTTTTTCCGGTGACAGATGTTTCTACTTGGGAAATTCCTAATGAAATCCAACAAGTATTACCACCTGATATGGGTAAGAAACAATCTGGTAGACCCAAGAACAGAGATCGCATTCGTTCACAAGGGGAGGGACCGATTATTAATAAGTGTGGACGGTGTGGTGTCAAGGGACACAACCGAACTGCTTGTACTGTACCTTTACCTAAGTTACAAGTAAGTATTCAACTATAAAAGATAATTTATATCGTTATTAATTACAAGTAATGTATACTTACATTGTAATGTACAGAACATGGTTAAAAAGAAACAGAAGTCTACACAGCAGGCAGAATCTAGTCAAGGAAACAACTATGGGAGTGAGACACACCAGGATGTAAATTAAAATTTCTATGAACAGTCCCAGATGTATGAGCCACAACACGTTACAAATTCTACGGAAGATATGTATCACCCACACCAGGAATACACACATCAGTACTTTATGTATCAACATAATACTGAATCAGCAAACATGCACATCAATGATTTGTCGCAGTGGCTAACTCCAAACAACTTCTTAAACTAGGTGGGCCATTACTTTGTGTTATTGTACTCAGTTCGTACTGTCTGTTAAACTTTGAATACGTATTTAACGCTAATTTGTTTGGTTATATAACTAAACTAATTTAACAATGAACAGACTAGTAGATATGATTACATAATATGTGCTTCTTAATTCAGATTACAAAATAAGCAGAATTACATATAACACTAAGTTGATGGTAATTGTTGTGCACAATATACATATAATGACAACAGAGTGTACTAAATATATATTTTGTACACAACTACCATCTTCTTACAAAAGATTACATAGATAATAAGTTAATATTGTTTGAAACATACCAATACTTTTAAGGGAAGATGCGATGAAACATTAAAAGTTACCTAGTAACTTTTTTCCAAATCTTTATCGGCTGTGTTGGAGGATCCAGCTGACACTGATCCTAAATCTTTATCCTCTGTGTTGGGAGGATCCAGCTGACATTGATCCTTCATCAACCACATGCACATTCAAAGCCATCAAACCACCCAACTTTCGAGTATTGTCTCCACATGCAACTCTTTTCCCCCAACCTTTCCTTGCCCTAAAAGTCTGCACATTCAAACCCATCAAACCACCCAACCTTCGAGTATTGGCTCCACATGCAACTCTTTTCCCACAACCTTTCCTTAAACTAAAAGTCTTTGAATTTTTTACACATCTTGACTTTCTAGTAAAACTAACCTTATTTCTACCCTTCTTCATCAGCAATAAAGGCGTTGATTTTCTATTAGCAGGGACTACATCATCCAACACAACATTGTTTGAAAAACATTCCTTATCCATAATTGGAAGTGAATCACCATTCTCAACAACACATTCATGTACCAAATCACACCATGTAGTAGGACCTCCAACATCTATGGGACCATCTAGAGACAAGCCTTCATATTTCCAATTATCATGCAAGACTATCTCATCAGCTACACTGTCGCAATGCAAAAAATCCGCAAACAGATTCTTACATGGGAACTCAATACCTTTTCTTCTTGGTTTAATAGGGGGAGTTCTTAGGTAAGGTGAACCAGCTTCTTGTTCTGTCCAATCAACAAGTTCATGAGGAGACATAGCATAAGCATCTAGCTTTCTTTTTTCATGACTTTTAACTTTAGACTTCACTTCTTCATCAGACGCATCTAAAGTTAAATTTTTGAAATAATATTCTGCTAAGTTCTCAGGGATATGGGCTATATAAAAGTTAACTAAGCCATACTTTTCAGCTATAGCATAAAGTTTTTCCATATCACCATCATCTTCAATAATTGTTAAACCTTCACTTAGGCTGCATCTTGGAAAACAGACAAAGATGGCCCAAATATGACATTCTAGTTTGTAGGACAACATATCTAGCATCTTAGAGAAAAGCATCTTGTTTGACTTACTTAACTTTAGAGTTAAGGTCTTCCCATGTTCATACCTTAAAGGATATTCACTGAAAACACCATTATAGTAAACTTTAAACACAAAATAATTTGCAGGTACTTCATTTGTCCTGTAAGTTAAAAAGTTACACATATCAATCAATTTGAACAACATAATTAACACAAACTCTAGTTGAAGATAATTCAATACCTGGCAAAATAAGCATAAATAAAGTTAGAAAAAGACTTTGTTGTTGTTAGAGACAAATCCTCTATAGTTGTTTCTGTACTTGTGCACTCTTGAACAAAAAGTAGCTAGTATGTACTTATTTGCTTTAGTGCTAATTTGTACTTCTTTGGTTTATTGGTAAAACAATATTGTGTGCTTGATATACTGGTATTTAGTGAATTGTTTACATTTAAGTACATTGGGCTACACATAAGGTAAAATGTAGGATAATTTTGTACAAGTTTTAATTTTTAAAAGACAAAACACTAACCTTAATGGTATACAAACGTGTATAGAAAAATATTTAACGTTTATACATCAAATGTAATTTTGAATAAACATAACACTAACCTTAAAGGTTTACAAACAGATTAATGTATATAATAAGTCTGGTCTTTCCTAATCATAAACAACTAGTGTTAAATCAAAATGATAAAGCACACCAAAAATATTACAATACTTAATAAATTTTCTTGCAACATCATACAATCTTTTAACATCAAATACAAAAACAGAATGTAACAACTAAGTTTGGTTCCATTGAAATTATAAAATATCAAGATAGTCAAAATCTTGAACTGATGAAGTTGAAGGAGGACTTTAGCAACATGGATGTGTCATCAGAAAAAATACTCAGCCTGCATTTGAAATTTATAAAAAATTTAAAGTTAGTAAAGGCAACATGGATATTTAACTAGAATTCATTTAGATTAGCAAGTTAATTTACACACCTTGACAGGGAATTCCTGAACATCTGTTGCTGATCCAACAGGTTTTTTCCCAAGATCCTTTTTGTTTAGCAGGTTTAATTCATCTTCAACAAGAACAACATCCGCAACCTCAACCATTCTATATTTACCATTAATAAGGGCTCTTTTGTAATTGTTTACCACCACCTTTTTTTCATTAGCGGATGTACAAGAGAATTCAGCCATTATTTCCTTCCCCTTGCGCCTTGTCCGTATTGAGTTTCTACCTACCACATCATCATCAACCTCTCTTTCCTTAGTAGGTGTCAAATCAGGGAATTCATCCAACTCATCCATTTTTTCCTTTCCCATGCGACTAGTCTTTAACAACTTTCTACCTAAAGGCTCATCATCTACCATTTTTTCCTTCCCCCTTGAGTTTTTTCTTCCACAATCCTTAGTTGTCTTATGACTTTTCCTTTTAATCCTAGTGCTAAATGGACTTGAACTAGAGCAACGCAGGGAAGCATCCTCTTCTAACCAAACCATGTTTTTTAAATAAAACTTCCCTAAAGCCTGTTGCTTATGAGTAACATACAAGTGTATTTTACCTCTACGTTCAGCCTCAGCAAAGAATGATAGGACATCATTATCAGTGTGGATCAACTTCAAACCTTTTTCTAGTGGTGTGTTTGGTAAACAGTAAAACAAAGCCCATATGTTTTCAGGTATACTAGACAAAATCCAATTTAGGCATGACGGGAATATATCCCTATCACAGGTGAATGCAGAAACACTAGAAAATGAACCATTAACATATCTTAGAGGATCAAGCTCAAAATACCCATTTTTGTGTATTTTAAAGACAACTTCATCAAGGACAGGCATATCATCTGTCATATTTTCATCAACAAAATCCTAATTACAATTCAATAATAGAATAACAAAAAAACCCTAATTAACATCAACAAAACCCTAATTACAATTCAATAATAGAATAACAAAAAACCCTAATTATGATTGAATATTAAATAAAGATACCGTCAATTTAATATATAGAAAACCCTAAGTTTAATATTTAATAAATGAATAAAAAAATAAAAGTACAAAACCCTAATTGGAATGTTACAAAAAGAGGGGGTTGATTTTCTATTAGCAGGGACTACATCATCCAACACAACATTGTTTGAAAAACATTCCTTATCCATAATTGGAAGTGAATCACCATTCTCAACAACACATTCATGTACCAAATCACACCATGTAGTAGGACCTCCAACATCTATGGGACCATCTAGAGACAAGCCTTCATATTTCCAATTATCATGCAAGACTATCTCATCAGCTACACTGTCGCAATGCAAAAAATCCGCAAACAGATTCTTACATGGGAACTCAATACCTTTTCTTCTTGGTTTAATAGGGGGAGTTCTTAGGTAAGGTGAACCAGCTTCTTGTTCTGCCCAATCAACAAGTTCATGAGGAGACATAGCAGAAGCATCTAGCTTTCTTTTTTCATGACTTTTAACTTTAGACTTCACTTCTTCATCAGACGCATCTAAAGTCAAATTTTTGAAATAATATTCTGCTAAGTTCTCAGGGATATGGGCAATATAAAAGTTAACTAAGCCATACTTTTCAGCTATAGCATAAAGTTTTTCCATATCACCATCATCTTCAACAATTGTTAAACCTTCACCTAGGCTGCATCTAGGAGAACAGACAAAGATGGCCCAAATATGACATTCTAGTTTGTAGGACAACATATCTAGCATCTTAGAGAAAAGCATCTTGTTTGACTTACTTAACTTTAGAGTTAAGGTCTTCCCATGTTCATACCTTAAAGGATATTCACTGAAAACACCATTATAGTGAACTTCAAACACAAAATAATTTGCAGGTACTTCATTTGTCCTGTAAGTTAAAAAGTTACACATATCAATCAATTTGAACAACATAATTAACACAAAATCTAGTTGAAGATAATTCAATACCTGGCAAAATAAGCATAAATAGGGTTAGAAAAAGACTTTGCTGTTGTTAGAGACAAATCCTCCATAGTTGTTTCTGTACTTGTGCACTCTTGAACAAAAAGTAGCTAGTATGTACTTATTTGCTTTAGTGCTAATTTGTACTTCTTTGGTTTATTGGTAAAACAATGTTGTGTGCTTGATATACTGGTATTTAGTGAATTGTTTACATTTAAGTACATTGGGCTACACATAAGGTAAAATGTAGGATAATTTTGTACAAGTTTTAATTTTCAAAAGACATAACACTAACCTTAATGGTATACAAACGTTTATAGAAAAATATTTAACGTTTATACATCAAATGTAATTTTGAATAAACATAACACTAACCTTAAAGGTTTACAAACAGATTAATGTATATAATAAGTCTGGTCTTTCCTAATCATAAACAACTAGTGTTAAATCAAAATGATAAAGCACACCAAAAATATTACAATACTTAATAAATTTTCTTGCAACATCATACAATCTTTTAACATCAAATACAGAAACAGAATGTAACAACTAAGTTTGGTTCCATTGAAATTATAAAATATCAAGATAGTCAAAATCTTGAACTGATGAAGTTGAAGGAGGACTTTAGCAACATGGATGTGTCATCAGAAAAAAATACTCAGCCTGCATTTGAAATTTATAAAAAATTTAAAGTTAGTAAAGGCAACATGGATATTTAACTGGAATTCATTTAGATTAGCAAGTTAATTTACACACCTTGACAGGGAATTCCTGAACATCTGTTGCTGATCCAACAGGTTTTTTCCCAAGATCCTTTTTGTTTAGCAGGTTTAATTCATCTTCAACAAGACCAACATCCGCAACCTCAACCATTCTATATTTACCATTAATAAGGGCTCTTCTGTAATTGTTTACCACCACCTTTTTTTCATTAGCGGGTGTACAAGAGAATTCAGCCATTATTTCCTTCCCCTTGCGCCTTGTCCGTATTGAGTTTCTACCTACCACATCATCATCAACCTCTCTTTCCTTAGTAGGTGTCAAATCAGGGAATTCATCCAACTCATCCATTTTTTCCTTTCCCGTGCGACTAGTCTTTAACAACTTTCTACCTAAAGGCTCATCATCCACCATTTTTTCCTTCCCCCTTGAGTTTTTTCTTCCACAATCCTTAGTTGTCTTATGACTTTTCCTTTTAATCCTAGTGCTAAATGGACTTGAACTAGAGCAACGCAGGGAAGCATCCTCTTCTAACCAAACCATGTTTTTTAAATAAAACTTCCCTAAAGCCTGTTGCTTATGAGTAACATACAAGTGTATTTTACCTCTACGTTCAGCCTCAGCAAAGAATGATAGGACATCATTATCAGTGTGGATCAACTTCAAACCTTTTTCTAGTGGTGTGTTTGGTAAACAGTAAAACAAAGCCCATATGTTTTCAGGTATACTAGACAAAATCCAATTTAGGCATGACGGGAATATATCCCTATCACAGGTGAATGCAGAAACACTAGAAAATGAACCATTAACATATCTTAGAGGATCAAGCTCAAAATACCCGTTTTTGTGTATTTTAAAGACAACTTCATCAAGGACAGGCATATCATCTGTCATATTTTCATCAACAAAATCCTAATTACAATTCAATAATAGAATAACAAAAAAACCCTAATTATGATTGAATATTAAATAAAGATACCGTCAATTTAATATATAGAAAACCCTAAGTTTAATATTTAATAAATGAATAAAAAAAATAAAAGTACAAAACCCTAATTGGAATGTTACAAAAAGAGGGGGCAAGATCTAACATACCTTTTTGATTAGCTTCCATTTCCAGTTAAAACACAAGGAATGTCTTTGTGTAGATCCAAAACTGATGGTTTAACAGAAAGAAATGGGTCGTGTGGTGGGGTTCTGAAGTTAACTATGTGTGATTTTGTTTGTGGTCCACACACTTTATTTTTCCAACTTACAAATTTGGTCCCTTAGGTTACAAATGATTATAGGTTGCCCAGTAGTTCTAAAACAGACTTTGCATAATGAAAACACAGATTTGCAAATCTGCTACTACAATATATTTCTTGGCTATGAACATGCAAATCATAGTAAAACTACTATACATTCAAGGTTTAAAAGAAAACAGATATCATAAAATGATGTTAACATTCATATTAAGGAAGGGATAAAACTGATTATCCATACTAGTACAAAAATACACATCATTCATAACATACTAAATACATATTGAAAAACCCCAAAAGATACTAAAACCACAAGCTTCATAACATACTAAATACATAGTGACCAACCCAAAAAGACACCCAAATCCCCTTCCTTAATTAGAGTAGATCGCTTCCTCCAATATCTCCAAACACTTTTCCTTGACCCTGATATCTTCCTCGGCATCAAGAAGCTGTTTGTTCAAATCATTGAGCTTTTTGTTCTCAGACTTAACCATCTCCCTCAAACACCAAACACTGTCATAAATTTCCAAGGTAAAATGCATACCTTCCAACATCTCAATCATACCATTGAGATGCTCTAAATGACTAGTTGCATTCTGAACTTCACCAACAATAAAGTTAATAGTACGCTTGCATTCTGATATTTTTTCCAACACCATAAATTTGACATACTTTGGGACAACTTTCTTAGATGATCCAAAAGATGCCGAATATGCCATTGCCACTAATGTTTCTTAAGTACAAAAAGAGTATTTTGTTTTTACTAGTGTAGTTATAACTTGGTTTTCATAAAAGAGGAGTATGTTGTGACTAGTGTAGTTAGAACTTGGTTTGCATATAAGAGGATTATGTTTTCACTAGTTTAGTTAGAACTTTGTTTTGACTAGTTTGACTGGACAATCCCATCAATTAAATGGGGGGATAAATCAAAATCTAACAATTTATCCCTGTGTAATTGTTATTATTTACATAAAAGATCCTTTAAAATCATAAACATGTTAAATAATCGTTTAACCACCACCATTTTGGAAAAGTACGTGTTGCATGAAACTCTACCAAACTAAGTTGCATGATGTGGAAAGTGATGATGGATAGAGAGATTAAAAGGGACTATGGCATTGTTAGAAGACTTTTGGACGTTGATAGGGAAATCCATACTAGTCTAATTACTAAGCAGTTGCCCTCAAAAGAAGCAAAGCATCACAAAAGACTATGCCTTCTTCAGGGAGCAACAAGCCCATGATATGAAAGTGATGGATGAAAGAATTCAAATCAACAGTTAAACATAGAGATTTGTCAGAATATTTGAATTACAATTTAATTAAAATGTATCACTTTTATGAGTAAAATAGAAATGAACTATCTTCTCATGATATGCAAGGGCAAGGTCAATAGGATCTTCAACATCCAAAGATATGCCGTGCGCCAACCGATATAAAAAAATACAAACCCAAACACCACAATCACCAAATATACCACCCTATTTAGGAACATGGTCCGCAAGTTTAAATCTTATAGAATAATCAGTAGGATCTATTCCTTTCTTTTCAAATACTTTCGTTGCTCCTAAAATACCTGGAAGGCGTTCCTGTAAGTTATTCATCACTAATAGTAAGTTATTCATCACTAATATTTGGTATATTATAGTTATAGTTAACACTAGTTCAACATAAAGGAAGACAATAAAATACATTGAAAACTGCAATTTATTTCATTGATAATAACATAAGGTATTCCAAGTTCAACATAAAGGACACCATGACAACATTAACTAGATAAACCCATAAATAGGTTGCAAACATAGTACTGCAACCTTTACAAGTAGAACAGAAAAGAGTTTGACAGATGACGATAGTGAGCACAAAACAGAAGATGACAAGACCATTACTGACGGCGAAGCTTAGCCATGAAAGAGATTTTCTTCAAGACTTTTAGTTGAGTTTCACTAACTGATTTCATCAAATCCCTACATTTCTTCAACTCATAATCCTGAAGCTATTTTAGCAAATTGTACGACTCAGCAAGAACATGTGACAAATGCAAAAAGGGTTGCATCTCAATCATTTGTTCTCGCCTCTCTTGACAACGCAAATTCAAAACTTGACAACTTGCATAAGTGTCCATAACAGCCCTAAAATCCCTTTCATTGTTAATCTCAAACAACTTAATCATCATTTCTTTGTCATCTTCAGAGTTTGCATAAGTAGCTAGGCGAGCAAGGTGATACATTTTAGTGTGTTTTAAGTGAATGTAAGGTGTATGGAAAAGGATTGGTAGAGAAAAGGCTTATATAGAGAAAAAATATTTTATAATGTGTTTAGTGTACTTACTTAAACATAGGTATGACTAGTAGGAAAATGGCAAAAATCATTAATTGTGATTAGAAGGTATTAAATGATGTTGGCAGACATGTTAAACAGGAATTGGACCAAGATTAGTTACAAACAAATGGAAGTGAACTTAGTTCCATTACTAATTTAATAACCAATGCTAATGTGTTATGTGTACTTACTTGAACTAGTTAAATATGATGAACTAGTTTCTACTTGAACCAGTTCCCTTGCCTTGGTTCAAATATGATTCTTTAAAGATTAAGCAACACCTAGGAAGTATAACAAAACATACAAAATGTACCTTTAAACATTCCCGAACACGGACATATAAATCACGAGACTCATAGTCATAAGTGTCTCCACTATCATAGAAAGTGACCAATCCAGAAACTATATCAAAGTGGGCAAGACACCAATGCTAAGCCGTTTCGTTAATAGGAAAAAATACCTACAACGTTTACAATGTTTCTTAGGATTGCAGATATTATAGGTGATATGGATTGAACAATTGTAACGCAATTAAGCGTCAACTATTACCTGATCAACATCGCTTCATGGAGTGGCATACTTATCACCGTTGGCATAAAATAAGGGGGTGCTATTTTGCAGAAGTATATGAACAAAGTAACAGCTGACCATGGCCCAATTAGCATTATCAGGTCTCCCATGCCACATATAATCCACCCACAAGTCAATGTGCTGTTAATGACAGAATAAAATAGTAGGCTTTAAGTTTATATTTCAAATTAAGTTGAATTAGTTTTTTGTAATCATACTAACCTCTTCACTTAGTCAGCCTTTTCGAGTAGGGTCTAAGCACACTAATGTTAACCAGAAATTCTGACCTATAGTGTAATCATCGCTCCATGGAAACTTACACTTAATATTTCCTTCTCGACTAATAAATCGTTGGATATCTGGAGTCAACCAAACTGTGTCTAATGAATGAAACGAGCGTGAAAGATCCTACACAAAGATTATAAGTATATATAAGCGGATACAAATAATGATGGAAGGGATAAAATGATGACTATTATACCTCAACCCATGGTTTCACTTTTCTAAGCAACTCCGCCAAAGAGGGATCATTTACGTTTAGTCGGTGTTTGTTTATCTTAACCCAACTTACAGTGGCTTTTGATTTACCAGGCATACTATCAACGTGATTGCCCTTTGTATGTGTTAACTTTCCCAATATAGTTTTCACATGACTTGAATTCATAAACTCTTGCCGCCTTTTTTTTCAACTGCGATATCTGCAAAAGTTTTTCTTCTTCCAACTTCATCCTCTTAGCCTCTTTGACCATAAAGCTCAGTTCTTCTATAATGTTCTTTTCGTGTTCCAAATGCATACGTTCTTTAGCTTCTAAACACAATCTTAATTCCTCTTCAACAAGATAATCCTGTATTTAATAAGTAAATCATTATTAGATATTGACAAATGATTAGCTGTAAAATGAAGAAACTTCATGTTTATTACGTTAGAAAGATTTTCATCTGTATAAAGTGGCTGACTCAATTCCTCAAATAAGATATTCAATGAATTCATAAGCTCACGGCCCAATTTGGAAAATTCGTCTTTAAACTGCAACAACTGCTAGGAAAAAAAGTATGTATAAGAACAACATAAAAATGTATGTAAAATATGAAATCAACACATTCAGAAACCATACCCCATATTCATTCTTTTTTTCTCGTGCAAGAACCTACAAACTGGTGAACAAAAATTACAAAATTCTATTTAAGAACCTGAAAAATGGTATAAATTAAAATACAAAACTTGATCCTTAACCTTAATAATAGTCTCAAGTTTGAAAACACGGAGATTTAGCTGACTAATAACTTGATCCCTAATCTATTTTTTGGGCGTACTAATAAGAGTAGTCAAAACACCAGACGATGTTCTGAAATTTGAATGAATACGTTTGTGTGACTTTTCCAACTTTGCAAGATATGTTTCATACATGCTATGATGTTGTGCAACCGGAGCTTTTGGAACATGTTGACGGAAAAACAACTGGCTACGTATCCACCATGATGACTCGTACTCAGCTTTACTAGGCCTGATTTCACTAGTTGTGGTCGATTGCTAGTTATATTAAACACATAATTTATGAGATGTACTAATCAAAGCAACGCGTTAATTATTATTAATATTATTTAAATGAACATGCTCTAACCTTCGCAAAAAGGTAACCACAATCAGATCTGTTAAAGATAGACTTTTTCGACCAACCAACTGCTCTTGGTATAACATTTGGATCTTTACTCCACCAACAATTGCATCTTTCAAATGACTCAAAGATCCAAACCTACATAATATACAAAATTATAGTCATAAACTTATATCCACATTCAAAATTAACAGAGAAATATTTCAATATATCGTAATATGGTTTACCTGGAAAGCAAAAACAAAGCCAGACAACGTATACATAGGAACATACTTTGGATCTTTCTTCATTCCAAAATAGTGCTCATCGCTATGCTTTTCTATCACATTCTGAATTTGGTCATATAAATGGGTCCATATGTGCTCACCCCATGGAAAACAATTCCAATCTTCTAGACTTTCAACCAACCGGAACAAGGTATCATCAACCGGGCATGTCAACAACCGACCCATAAAGATAACCTCTAAACATAAAATAAGACAAAGACGTATGGAGTCTTCATCACAAAGCTTTTGAAATGTCTCTTCATCCTCAATAACACCAATAAGATCTAAGTTTGTTACACTTGAACCTAACTTATGTGGAAAAACTCTATTACGGAACTTTAGCTCCCCGGAAGTATATAAACCAAAGTTGACATCGCCAAAAGGCAAACCAGTAATGAGAGCAAACTCTGGACGACCAAAATGCAGACTATGACCTTCAGTATAATAAATGAGAGGCATATCATAATGAGAAGAATCCACTTTATGTTGTTTTCGCAGCATATAATCTATGAGTTGTGGTTCATGATCAAAAAACAATAAATCCAACCAACAACCGAAACAGCTACTCCTAAACAAGATCCGTCGATTAGCATCTAACTTTTGCTTAATTAACCAAAAGTAGTTCAATTTACTCCTGATTATGACTTTACATTCTAAGTCCTGAAAAAAATAATTAAAACATATTTCAAAATCAAATTAATGTGAGTAATGATAAACCTATCAATTAATATTAAAAGTTTTTGAATTCTATAATGAAAAAATCAAACGATTTGAAAATAAAAAATGAAATCACGTACCCTGTTATAGCACATTATGGATCCGGCGATAGTCATGTGCAAAAATTCCGGCCACGGAGAAGATGGGGAGAAGATAATGGAATTGGGGACGATGGATATGGACGGGTCGGCAACGGAGAAGATGGACAATGGAGATGATGGAAGGGAGGGAGATGAAGGAACTCGTTTAAAAATAAAAGTGTGTATAAAATAAAAGTGTATATACTTACAAAAATAAAAGTGTGTATACTTACAAAAAAAAGTGTGTATATTTACAAATACAAAAGAAAATTAGTTAAAACAGAAAAGTATTTATTATAGTTGCCCCAACAAAATTAGTTTGTTTTCCCTAAGGTACAAGTTGCACCATGTAAATTGTACTTGTGTGTAAGACTTTTTGGAAAAAAATATTATGGTGAAATTACATTTTAACCAGTTGCCCTAAGTACAATTCGCTCCAAAAATAAACGTTGCCCAAAAACATATCAAGTATTTATACCTTACACATACGGGACACTTGTCAAATTCTTCCATGGTTGCCCAGTAGCTTAGTTGCGCGGGTCTAGTTTTGGAAAAAGATGTTCCTAGACTTAGGATTGCATTTTGGGGTTGGATTTTGGGCTAGAAATTGAATTATCCCTTTAATCAAATAATCAAATAGCCGTCCTAAGCCAGCTTTCATTAAATGTGCTTTCATCATCCATATGAACATAAGCAACTGATTACTGATAACTCTTTTTATGCTGACTGCTGAGTGTTGAAAACCATCACAAATAAATCGAAAGGATATTAAATAGAATCACTTTATATGCTTAGCGGATGATGATGCAGGGTAGAATAAAATTTTCCAGCATACACAACTAGGGGTGTCAAAAAAACTGACCCGACCCGACCCGACCCGACTCGGGTTCAAAATCTAACTCGGGTCAATCGGGTCGACCCGAGTAACCCGATTACGAAATAGGGTCGGGTATCGGGTTCAAAACACTTTGCCTATTCGGGTTCGGGTTGACCCGACTGACCCGAGTTGGTTTTTTTTTTTTAATAATTTTTGCTAATCTTTATATGAAAGTATAAGTAAAATAGTCTATGTAAATGTAGTAAACTTGGCTCATTTGTTGGCTCTATATGTCATGAATATCAATTAGTTATAATGATTGATCGTCGATGCTTTGTTTCCTAAGCGTATTTTGAATCCCTTATATATGTTCAGTTTGATCATGTATAAACTAGTCCCTAAATTTCTTTTGGTGGGTCATTGATTACCTGCATTACGCGAGTGCGTTATAAGCCTATAACGAGTCATTGTAGAAAAAGAGGAAAATACAAAAGGAAAGCGTGTTAAACTGTTAATTTTATTTAACAGAGATACCATGGTTTTTAATGACTTTGATTTTCATTTAAATAGAGACTCTAGCAAGAACCTAAAAACAACAAAGCTTACAAACAAATGCAATATGATTTATACATGTGCCTTTTAGTTTAAGAAACTACAAAGTTTACAAAATTAAATTATGTGATTTTGTAAATGGAACAAACCCGACCCGACTTGGACCCGACCCGTTTGATCCGAACCCGACTAACCCGAGTTCAAATAGGGTCGGGTTCGGGTATGTTATTTTTAGCCTCGACCCGACTAGGACCCGACCCGTTTGACCCGAACCCGACCAACCCGACCCGATTAACCAACTATCGTCAACTATCAAACCCATAATCTGTCAACGGTCTAATCAAAATGAACCATTAAAACTACAACGCCATATTTTGTAAAAGAAACATGCAAACTAAAAATTACGGAACATAGCGAAGGGTTGATCTCTTCTTTTGTCTCTTCCATGTTAGCAAGTCTCCACTAAAATTGCCTCCACTAACACTGCTTCCATCATCCGCACCAAGATACTCACTCTTTGGGGACCTTGACATTCTTAACATCGACCCTGACGCTGACGCGCGTTCAAACGTTCCCTCACTTACACTTTTCACTTCTAAAACATCATCTTCCACATTAATACGGTTATTAGAGCTTGAGGGTATCCTTATTTTACTTTGAAGATTATTTAAATCCTGATCTCCATGTTCAACAGCCTTCATAAACTGCAATTCACTAAGTGTATCAGCATACTTTACCTCCTTTCTACGTCTTTTTCCAGTGAGATTAGCAGTTTCATAATCAAACCCTTTGCCCCTCATGTCCATTGGATTGTCAGGTTTAGTGTAAGCCCAATCCGGTACTTCATGATCTTCCATAAGACGAGATCTGTATCTCTCTTTTTGTCTTCTTTCATCATCCATTTTCTCAAAAAGCCAAAACTCCTCTTCTGATCGAGCTGTTAGACGATTGATTTCTCTCTCACTTGGTGTATCTGTTCCAAGGGAGCTTGTACCTTTACGCATGACCTCTTCAAGCATTTCTCTCCTGTCTTTAGCTGTAAAATGCAAACAAATAAAACATTAACTTCCTGAAGATGGCACTTTTGGCTAATTTAATACATATATTAATCATGTTTTATTTCAAATGGGTCAGATCTTAAGATTTAGCTAATGAGTAATAAATCATAATGTTAACAACCTTCTATATTGTTCTATCCAACGATTTAGATAATTATTTGATAAATGTTTTTTGTTATGACTAACATATTTGTTGTTTATACAAAAAATTGACTTGAACCTAAAAATCGTTTGCAGGCCAACCCAATCTGACCCGGCCATTATGACCGTACTTCGAATGACTTACTAGACCCAACCCAGTTTCGACCTGTGACCCAATGGCCATTTTGCATATACAAAAAGGGGCGCAAAGGCTAAAATCGGAGGCGACGATATATTCACTAATGTATGACTGGTTAAATGGGTCACACTAAAATACAAAATTTTAGCTTAAGACGGGGACGGGTCAATTGGGTTGGCAATTGTCCCAAATGTAATTTATATGCATAAAACCTCCAAAATCTTTTTATTCAAAACACTAGAGCGCTAAAAAATAATATCATTTTTGGAACATATAGTTGAGCCACTAAATAGTTAAAGAAAGTATTTAAATTTTGGGGAATAAGTCTTCCACGTTTAACCAACCCGACTTGGATCGTAGCAAAAGTACCATTTTGAGATATTATCCAACACGCTAATGATCCAAAGACTAACCTGTGGCAGTTGTATTAAACAATCCAGCCTGTATCACTTTAGCATCAATGCCCATCTTCTGCTTCGCCCGCTCCAATATGACCTCTTCAACTGACCCAACACTGACCAAAACAAAAACCCTCACTTCCTTTTTTTGACCAATACGATGTGCTCGATCCTCCGCTTGCTGATCCATCTGTGGATTCCAATCACTATCAAATATAATCACAGTATCTGCCGTCTGTAAATTAAGCCCAAGACCTCCAGCTCGTGTGCTTAAAAGAAACATGAAGTAAGGAGAGTCGGGGGCATTAAATTGCTTTAACAAAGTGCCTCTTTCTTCTGTCTTCGTTGAGCCATCAAGCCTTAGAAACTTAAATCCATGAAGTTGAAGATACACTTCAAGAATGTCCAAAACACGAGTCATCTGAGAGAAAAGGAGAACTCTATGCCCTGCTCGATGAAGCTTTGGTAATAAACGATCAAGTAGCTCAAATTTTCCCGATGCTCTGACAATTTCTTCCTTTCGCCATATATTATATTCACCAGTAAATAGGTAAGGATGGTTACAACATTTTCTAAGCTGCATCGAGAGGTTCTGCAAACTTTTAGATTTACCCGATCCTGCAATCAGATCATTGTTTAAATATATGAAATTTCAATATTATAGGTTTATTGTGCTATCATGAAAAAAATATATACATCCAAAATATATAGCACAGTTTAGGACACTGTTGAGCGTTGACTAACAAAACGAATCAACAGGGGAAGACATAGATACCCGATAAGCACTTTTATAACTCACTCATGTAAACCATTATACCACCAATAGGAAAACCAATATTCTTACTTCTTAAAATATAAGTGAAGAAAGTGTCTTTTTGATCGAGTATATTGAGATAAGTGAAGAAAGTTAAAGGAATCCAGAGGATTTTATCTCAATATACTCGATCAAAAAGACCAATAATTTAGTTATTTAGGTTGTAAGTTCAACAAGATTTCATTCTGAACTGGTAAACGCCAGCAAATTGTGCGATACAACTAAAAGTTCGTCAGATTATATTTCTTTCTTACAAACTCAAGTACATGAGCAGGAAGACCAAGAACCAAGGCCGATCCAACACAAGCCTTGGACAAAGCTGGGACCCCACCAGGCAGTAGAAGATGAAGCCCAATATTATTATTAAACACTGATAAGACCAACCTAGACCATGCCCACTGATTAGAGAAAGTATATTTATTAAAAGGCCCAGGCACGATGGCCCTATTAAGGTAGGTCGACACACTCACCAGGTCCAGTTAATGTTTAAATCTATATACATAATGATTCCTTTTTTTATTCTTCATGCAATTAACCACTTTGCACCTTGTATAACGGCTAGCTTTATTGTTTTAAAATGGAAGTTGGCTTTCCATCTTCATACTTATTTGATCAAGCCATTCTCTAGCATGCTTAAACTCTAAATATACATTGCAGTTAGCCTTCTCTTGAATAAATTATCATTCTAATATACAAAAAAACTATCAATAACTTTTTAGTAATTATTTCACCTTAATAGGTTGTTAAAACCCGTAACTTTCCAAGTTCTAGTTACGTTATGGCTTCAACAATAGTTTTGAACGTAGTCTTCCATGTTCCAGAATTCTCTTTCATGGTATTTTAGCTTTATTAACCATTTACCAAAGGTTTCCGGTGTGAAAATGCTAAAACAAGTTATTTTCATGGGGCTTATCAGCTTTAGATATATTTTGAGGGTGTTTTGAGGTTAGTGGCACCCTTTCATGCTGGCAGCATGTGACTCTTTAATCCAAACATACAACTCGAGTGGTATCTAATTGTCCTCGCAACTGGTGATAGACATTTTACAGTTTATCAAGCGTAATAATGTAACCATCACACATATCATACAACATATTGCACATATAAGGACAAATCTTAGGTCAAGTAAACTACGTTTGCACAATTGGTTACATTTCTATATATGACATATGTTACCTTTGCAATTTGCATGTCAACATGGACTACATATTAGCATAAATGAGGTCATTTATAGTAGAATCATATTTTTTGAGATAGTATTTTTAATTAAGTTGTTGGCTACCAAAATTTCCGCTTCTTGATTTTCTGCAATTTCAATCTAAATGCTTCCTAACACAGTACTCAGTTTTGTGTAGAAATAATACCCTTACTTATGAGTTATGACATACTAGATACTTAAAGGATAAGCTGAGCATCCAGCCAATAATGTAGATCTAGGGTAAAAGTTACTAACCGTTATCCATTCCAACCCTCCCAACATCAGTGACTTGCTTGTAGTATACTTTCTGCCATGCTGACATATCACATTTTAGTACAAACTGTTTCTTCTGTGGAAGGTACTTCTCCACCTCGTCTTTCTTCCTTCTCAAAATAAATGGCCTTATAACCTGCATTTTGTAGTATAAAGAATCAATAAAAACAGACTTGACAGAATAAGAGTATGGGGATGTTTGTATCTGCATATTGGAAGTGATTATGTGAATTTGTACATTTAGTGTTAGATAAACGGAAAAATAAAACAGGTTATTGAAGAGAGAGTTTGAACGTGCTGTTGTTTAAATCTGTAACCATCGAATAATCTGTTATTTGAACGTTTTGCAAAATATAAATATTTGGGAAAAATAATACATAAAACATACGTCTTGTGAGAACGAAGTAAAAATTTCCCACAAATAGGGTAAAACACAGGATACTAAAGTAAACTCTGTCTCAACCATTGATAATAAGTTCTATTGCTGAGAGTATGAAAGTGAATATCCAAAGCAGATTTTTTTTTTGGAACGGCAATATCCAAAGCAGATTATTTAACATTAAATAATTGAATTCAGAAACACCAGGGTTTAAAAACTATTTATTGCAACTACAAGTCACAAACTCACAATAATAGGATAATCAACTTTAAAACCCCAAAAAAAACTACCTGGTGTAGGCGCCGAATGATCAACAGCTCTTCTTCATCTGTTAGTGACACATCACATTTATCTGCAAATGGTGCATTGAACCACTCCTCAAAGTTCTCAACTGAATTAAAAATCGTTGGAAGAAGAAAATTAAGTAGGGCCCAAAGTTCTTGTAAACTATTCTGAATGGGAGTGCCGGTTAGCAGAAGTCTCCGTCGAATCTGGTAGCTGCAAGATATTGCTTAATCAGTCAAAGAGTGTTAGATGTCATTTGCATATGCTGATAAGAGTTCTAAATCAATAATACAATCACAGACATGTACTTAAACTGATTGATTATGATTATTATTCGGTTTGGAATATTCATCAATGCAATCTGACTTTAGTGCAGTGGCGGATCCAGGATTTGTAACCGTGTGGCACGATTTCGGCTTGCTTTGATTCGTGGCTAAAATAATATTTTGTTGCTTATTGTAGAGTGGAAAATATTGTTTTTCAATCAGCGACGGATTGAAAATCTTGAAACAGTATAGAAAAATATCCAATATCGTAACAAACAAGGTATAACAATCGCAATGTTACCCACTAGATTTAGGTACACTAAAAATTATGTCAAATATACTAGCTTTATTGGTATTTATTTAGGCTAAATTCTTTGTCAACTTTCATCCATTCTACTTCAAATATATGATTTTTGTTTTACTTTCTTTTTACTTATTTCTGTATGGAATTTATAATATGCGCTTACTGTCATATAGCCTTTATTAAGGGACTATTTTAGAATTATCTCTTTGTTATAGGGTGATAAATGGTGCATGCAATCATGCCGGGTGTATTTATTGTCAACACTAGCAAATGAAACCTTTAACAAAAATACTATATTTCATCCAGCCAGTTCATATGTGGCCTGTGTTTAAAAAAGCGCGCCTTGCAGCGCCCGAAGCGAGGTGAGGCAGTGGCCTGATCGCATCAGACACCCCTAGGCGAAGCAATTACGAAAGGCAGTGAGGCACATACATCAAGGCCGCCTCAGCCGAGGCATGCCTTGGACGCTTTTTGGCGCCTCTGTATATTCAATATTGGGCCTTAAAACATAAAATTAAGCTTATGATGTATATTATGCTTCTTTAGATGGGCTTATTACTATTATATGTAAGTTAAATTAAGAGCCAATTTAGACTAATTAGCTGAAACACATATATGACTTTAAACCTAGATATAAATTGATTACTTTTGGCATGAATTCTGTATCAAAATTTAGTAAAAATATGTTGAAAATGTATACGTAAAAGGTATGCGCCTCGCCTACGTGAGGCGTGCGCTTTCGCCCTGTCGCTTTGCGCTTCGGCTTTTTGACCCTTAGAGCAGCGGAGCGCCTCACGCTTTTAAAACCCAGTATGTCGCACGTGCCATAGGTGGTACTACCTACATCCGCCCCTGCTTTAGTAATTCTCTGGTTTGTTTAATTAGTAGCATCGTCTTGATATTCAAGTTTACTTGAAAATGTCAAAACAAAAACTATGACAATGTGTCAACCCTTGTAAGAGGTCATTTAAAATTGTTGAAAATAAAGTAAATTTTAAGGAGATAAATATCATTCATTAAGATGTTCGATCGTGATTAGAGGTGTCCTTATAGCAGATTAGATAGTGGGTCAAAACTAGTAATTTTTGTGCTGGTCAAGTCGGTTAAGCCAAGATACTTTTTTGTCAATTAGTGAACTGTTTATAAAATATTAGTATGTCAAATATGATTACAAACAATATATTCTTATCTAGTTTTTCAGTTATATAATTTAGGAAAAGTTATGCATTGAGAAAACACTTTCGACTCTATCAACCCATGTAAACTCACAACAGTCGACCCATCCACACGTTAATGGGTCAAGATTGCCACCACTATCAGTGATGGAAGAGCATTACTCCTGCTTACCCGGATACAAGAGTCTTTGCAAGCACAGATTCTGAATTCTTTAACCGATGTCCTTCATCAACAACCATGTAGTGCCAATGAATTTTCTTAAGAAATGCTTTGTCTCTCATAATAAGATCGTAGTGGGTGATCAGCACACTAAATTTCCCGTCTGATAACTCTTCTCGCATTGCTTTTCTCTCCTCAAGACGTCCATCGTATAGATAAGCAGCAATACTGGTGGAAAAACAAAATCAGTATGAGGTTATGTGATAAAATACAAGTGCTTCAGGCTGCACTCATATATGTCTCAAGTCTCAGCAAATACTTCATATGCTGCCTTACCTGGGAGCCCATGTTGAAAATTCATGAATCCAATTTGGTAGTACGGCTTTTGGGGCCACAATTAAGTGGGGCCCAGTCACACCTTTGTATTCCAAGAGATATGCTATCAAGGAGATGGTTTGAATTGTCTTTCCCAATCCCATTTCATCAGCCAAAATTCCATTAAGATTGTTATTGAACAAAGACAGCATCCATTGAAGCCCTTCTACCTGATAGGGTCTCAGTTCGCCACCTTGTAGCATTGATGGCTGCTCTGTTACCTGTGGAAATTTAATATATTAGAAATGTGTTGTAACTTTTGTAGACATGGGTTCCTCCAAAAACCAATTAGAAGTACACTAATAGCTTCAAATCAGTTTAACATTCAACCAAAGCAGATTATCGCAATAGCTAATATCTCATCGTAAGTCACTGGTAAGGGTGTTTGGATGTGCACTTTGAGACTGATTATGATATAACAAATATTCAGAATCAGATCATAATCTGTAACAAAATGTACTGCAAAAGATGGTGCTTCAATATGCTGCGAAATAACTAATTTTTGAACAAACTCTGATTGATTAAGAAACTACTAGATAAAAAGAGCAAAAAAGACATTCTCATATAGTGAGACTTCCAAGTCACGAGATTAATACTCTGTTACATAATGCACATTCAAACACCCCCTAAATAATTATAAATGGAACACTAGCAATGCAGAAAATATGTTAGGCAATGATTATTTTATGTGCTACCTTCTCTTGGATTGAATGGATGGCTGAATTATATTGCCGTTGGCCTTCAAGTAAGGCTGAGGTCTTTACTCCCTCATCTTTGTCCTCAATCAAATCATCATCTTCATCAGGAACTGATTCCTCGAGGATTTTCATCTTTGTAGCGGGCTCCTCTTGCACTTCGGCTAGTGGACCATTTAAAGGTTCAATACCATCATGATCCGCGTCTTTTTGGCGTTTCACAGCAGCTCCTAAACGGACAAGGAGATCATTCGTTTTCCCTAAAAGCATCGTTAACCGTTCATTCTTGCTTTCCTCAACCATTTTCATGTAAGTTTCCTGGTCATCTGACTTTAAAGCTTGGAACCTCAATTTCTCTTGCCGAGTAGCACGTTGCCTTTGCCTTCCATGCCATGCCTAATTGACACAAAACATATATTTTATACTTCGGAAGCATCACTTGCAAAAATAAAAAAGAGCGTCTCAAATGTTTCTATGTTATGCTTATGTGTATATACATCAGTTTTCTTCGTATGTATTCACAATGTAAATACAAACACACATTATATATAGAGATAATTATATTCGCGTACCTGAACACCATCATTCCGTTGCTTCCGACGTTTCTGAGAGGCCTGGATTTGCAACTGGAGTTCCCGTATATTATTTAATATATCTGCAAAGAATTTCCTTTTCCTAGTTTCTACTTTGTTCTTTTCTTCCTCCTCTAATTTTGATAGTCTCTGCATCAAGTGATGATGTGATGTGTGAGAAACCAAATTAGTTAAAATATACGAATAAACAAACACCTTTTGTAAAGCATAAAAAAGCAAAACATTTTTTTAAGTAATCAAAAATATACATTATCGGTTAGCATTAAAACGAACAGACAATGGTAAACACATGAATAACCATCAGAACCATCAGGTTATTCCATAGCAAGCCACAAAATGCATATGTTGGCTATTAACTTTTCACGCTAGCTGCAGATAAGTTGATATTGCTTTATCTGAAATTTGTCTTGATGTACAAATTACAAGCTAGAGGATTATAAACACAGAGTCAGATGCAGTGTTGTCTTATAAAACATATGAGGTAGATTAGTTCTCGCAGTTCTCCAGATGTTTTTGGTTCTCAAGCCCCCTGTTTTGGTATATACGGGGTAGATATCATATAGATTATTCAGGAGATAGAGGGTGGCTACAGATCCCCCCATGTCAAAAAGACAGTCTTATGGATTACTTCAGGGACACCAACGGGACTAAAAGTGTCATGACAACCCCAAAGCCTTTGCAATACAATAATATATCTTATTGGAAGAACATAACTAACTTTGAAAAGTTTTCTGGACTAATTTGACCTAGGATCATAATTAAAAGACTGAGAACCTTTACAATCAAGTTACAATAGCATTTACCGCCCATATAATTAGTTATGGGTCCATTTAGGTGGTGTTTTATCTCAAAGATGTCAAATGGGTCATATGGAGAAATTTAGCTACAAGGGTGGAACGCTTGAATGATGACAAAGTCTATTCAAAGATCAATATCATTACTGTAACTTCTTTTTGTAATCAAAACTAACACATTAGTTATATCTAAAAAACAATGACCAGTTAACCCCCACCCTGGCGCGAGTCATTTTTATAAAGAAATACTATCACAATAATGAGGGACAGAACAAAGACAATAAAAAGTAGAAAATTACATCGGCGTCTCGCTTCTTCTTTAGATGGTTGTCTGAGTCAACAGCAAAAGCATCTCCCACGCCATATGGAAAACGAGGCAGCCGCATGTTTCCCCAATCAAAGAGTTGTTTCTCAGGATTCGCACAGTTTAAGCACAACATGTATTCTGAGCTGACGTTTGACCTCACTTTTGTTTGCAACTCGGCTAGCTGAAAAAAGATATATCATAAGAATGAAAGAGTGTCGCTGAACAAAACAGCACATTTGCTATATATTACTATCAGAACATCATACGAATCTAGAGTATGAGACGCTACAACATTATGTTGATACTATTATGGTAGTGTCTCAAAATTTTAGTTGCCTTCAGTTTAATCTCAATCAAAACCTAGTTGGGGACATTGGGTTTGCGTTTTGGAGCTGATTATATAACTACTGCAACTTGAAGTTGTAGGTTCCTTTTAATGTTTGGATAAGATGATTCTGCTTCTACTTATTTGATTATTTGCGAAGAAGGTAAACTGATTACAAAGAAGGTAAAATACAAGTAACTTGCTACCCCTTTTAGTAAACTAATATAATAGGTATTTACTCGTGTCTGACAAAAATGAAACTTAATTTTCTCATGAATGTCCTTTTTGGTTTTATTTAAAAGGTGACTAATGTGGATCAACAACGGTAAATGTAGAACACATCCATTTATACCCAATTAGTTGTGGCATCAATATATGTAAAACCCATGCTGTCATATGCAACCAAATGATGCCCAAACATCCAACGCTAAATATGATATGCTGGAAATTCCCAGCAAGACGTCAAACATCTCAAGCATGCGGAAAATCTTTAGATACAAAAGAAAGTAAGAAAAGGCAAGAACTTCTAAACTTGAGTTCACCTTAAGCCCATAGAGTTCAATCAAGCACTTTGTCTGCAGGTCCTCACCTCTGCTTGTAGGCAAATCTGGATTCATGATAGAGAAAAATGAATAAGCAGAATCATAATAATGCATAATGAAGTTTTTACCCTCAAGTTTATGATAAAAAAGACCATATGTAGAAAAGATCAAGTTTATCTTGCGAATGACGATGCATCTAACTGGATAGTGATTACTGAGCAATCTACATAAAACTCTACAGCGAGAAAAGTATAATATAAAAGATTATCCCGGTTGTAGCAACCTTCAAGCTGAGTCAAGCGAGTCTGGATGTGGCTCTCAATCCGTTTTTTTCTTGCTTCTGCCATTTCGGCACCCGTCATGTGATTTTGTTGCTTAGCCAGAGCATCCTCAAGGTCTGCCATTAAATCTCCTCCATTTGTGAATAGACCGTTATCCTGCAATGAGATCAAAAGGACAATGGTAACGATTCCAATAAGACTTCAAATCACGTTCACACAAAATTCCAAGTCCGAACTGCTAACCATTCGAATAAATTAAGCTCCGTGTATTCAACTACATAAATCATGTACTCTTCTGTAACATCTTATAAACATAATATAGTTCTAAGTGGCAACAAACCGAAAGTGAAAAAAGAAGACAAACAATAATGGATAAACGTCTGAGAAAAAAAAAACTACAATCATTTCGAGACATTGAGGCGATGAAATCCACATCTCATCATAACTAACACAATAACAAATTCCAATGAAACACACCACTTCTTCAACAGACATATCTTCTATCTACCTTAAATATTCAACCTACGCACTTGCACAATCTATAACATTTATAAACCTACTTCATCTAGAGCAAAATAGCGAGAATTAAATAAAACCTAATAACTTCTACAAACTTAACTAACACTTCAAATGCAAAACTCAGTACTTAGCCCAACTATTTAACTTATACAATTTCCTTTCTTCCATGATTATCCCTACACTACACAATTAGCAAACCTTGCTACAATTTCATTCAACGTCACACAAAAACTTGATATTCAACTAAGCAACATCACACACCAATTTCCACAGTTGACGATTTTATAGCAAACCTTAACCTATTAATTACGCCAATACACCATCAATTCATCAACAAAGACTCAAAATAAGTGAATCATCATCGACTTCATCAGATTCACTGTCACCGTAAATAACATTTAAAGCATAAGAAACTAACCACAGACTCAAGCAAACTGAAATCTCACTACAATTTATCACACGAGAACACACACATAACAACATTTACACTACCAACATCACAATAAATTAAAACCTAACTAACCTTTGCAACATAACCCTAACCTATCAATTACATCGATAAACAAACAATTCACCATCAAATACACTACCAAAACCACGATTAAAACAAAGCCTAATTAACATTCACAACATAATTA
>BQNB010000035.1:166297-248906 GCA_026074375.1 Tanacetum coccineum | reverse complement strand
TTGGTGATTATGAAGCTTTGAATGAAGAAACTTGAAGATTTTAAAGATAAATATCAAGTTTAGAGGAGGATTGTTGGGATTAAAAGCTTCTTGATGCTGTTTGGAGTTAATAATGTTCTTGTCAAAGATAATGCTGCTCAAAGGAATTAAGACTGCTCAGGTATGTGTTAATGCTGCTAAGCAAAACTTAGTGTTGTTGGTAATCCTAATGAAAAATATGCTAAGTAGTTAGTACTGTTAGTTACTACTGCTAGTGTATATTACTACTGCTAGTGTAACTTAGTTACTACTTCTAGTGTAACTTAGTACTGCTAGTATATGTTAGTACTGCTAGAGTAAAGTTACTATTGCTAGTGTAACTTAGTACTGCTGATGAAGATTGATGAAAACTTTCTAATTATTTAATGATGCTTGTACTCAGTTAGTGTTACTGGTACAAAAGTTACTACTGTTGGTGATGAAAGTTAATGCTGCTGGTGCAAAGTTACAACTGCTGACAGAGTTACAACTGCTGACAGGATTACAACTGCTAAAGGATAAAGATTGATTGAAGATAAAGAATACTTACGAGATAAGTATTAGTTATTTATGTAAAAGATATGTATAAGTTATTTGTTTAGAAGATCATGATAACTTAGGAAAATATTGTAAGCCGACTAGGACTCCTTGGTGTATAAAAGGATGTCCTAGGGCATAGAGTTAGATATCAATTATAATCTAGAAATTGTTTTATTATAGCTTCAAGGTTTTGTATAACCCTAACACTATCAAGAGTGTTCATATTAATATATTGAGGCTTAAAATTTGGTATTATACGATCTTGTTTGTTACTATTTTAGTGATTATTCTTCTTAGTATCATAGACTAGATTCCGCATAGTCTTTGATATATTCAATCAAAGTTTCTACCATAGTTCTCTTGGATTTATTCAATACAACTAAGTCATTTACAGGCTAAGCAAGATCTATTCAAGTGGGATCAACAATTGGTATCAGAGCCTGGTGGCTCATGATATCTAGGATCATAAGGTTTTATTCGTTTATATTTTATGTTTTTCATTAAAGATCATATTCGATGAAACTAGGGTTTTCACAAACCCTAATTCAGAAAACAAAATAATAAGGTTTTGGTTACTGTTCTGGTATATGGCGTCATCAGAAGGGTTTCATATTAGTCAACTATATTGGAAGTTTTTGATGTTTCAATTATATACAAAAGCTTTGTAGGGTTTCACTAGAGATCAAGTCGCGGTCACAATTGTAATTGTTTAGAGTTACAGATTGAAGAACAACATGTGATGAAGTTGTTGACTACGAATCCTTTTGTGTTGATTGCTATCGATCACCAAGTATTGATGATTGGTTGCAAACATGTTTTTAAGAAACCCTAAGTTTTAATGGTTTAATATGTTCAATAAAAGAAGCAGCAGATTGTGTTTAAATGTGTTTGATATGGATCGCTAAGAGCTGCTTCGTGATTACACTATTCATAGATGGTAAAGCAGGTCAAGACGTAAAGGTATGTGGTATGTAATTGCGTTCTCATTGGCTGCTTGATGATTTTGAAAGTGTTCGTGTTTATGGAAAAGTGTTACGATGGAAGAAGCTGTTGGTTTGTAATTAACAGTAGTATCCTGTGATGTTACTGCTTGTATGTGTATGTGCTTGGAAGCAGATTAAGAAAGGAACAGCAGGTTTTGAAGCCTAGGGTTTTATGTTTAGCAGCTGTTGTATGGTTCTGATTATTAATTGGTTATGATACGTGATACAACAGGTTTGTTTATGGAGATTAATATTACCAGTATAACGCAGCTTGGGCTTTATGTTGAATATAGATGCATTCTACATTAACAGCAGGTATTAGTGTTAATACTATTTTTGATGAACTTAATACTGCTGCTTGGTTATTACTACTGCTCGTTTTCAGTAATGCTGCCAAGTATACAAGTTTAATGCTGCCAGGTATTGGTTACTACTGCCATTAGAGTTTGTGCTGCTCGTATTGAAAGAACAGTAGTAGAGTTAATGCTGCCAGGTTTATTTCGTGTGTTTATACTGTGGAAAACGTCGAGGGGGGGGTGAATTCGTTTTCGATTAAAATCTTAAAACTTTTAGTATCAAATGCCTGATCAATCGTGACTTAATATGAATTGTACCAAATATAGTCAATGACTATATATATAATGGAAAGCATAGAATAAACAAGTTGACATAACACAAGCATAAACATCAAGCAATAACACAAACATAATTATAAAGTAAAGAGATAACGATATGTAAACAAGAAAGCAAACCGAACACGATGATTTATAGTGGTTCGGTCAGGGAGCTCCTTTCCACCCTACTCTACTCCCTGAGTACCCAACTCAAGAGTTACTTCACTAGATAAACAAGCTCCCTTATCGGCGGAGAAAACCTTACACAACGTCGCTTACACTTTTTCTGGTACAAAGCTAAATACCGAGTTCTTACACACCGGGTAGAACCAACCCCCCTTTATCCGATACAAAGCTAAATACTGATTTCTAGATCAAGGTACCAACCTAACATCCCTTTCAACACAATAATAAAACCCATATTCTAACCCGCAAGAAATAACCCACATAACCTCTACATATTACATGGTGTTTAATTGATAAATGCAAATGAATGAATGGTTTCCATTGATGGGAAGCCTTCAAATGGATGATTGTGATGAAATCTATAATCTTGTAGATCTTCATATGTATGTGCTTTGTGTTGGATGGAAATGACAAGAACTCTTGCTTTGGTGGATGTAGATGGCAAGATCTTGATGCTTGATTTGGTGAATCAATTTGGGTGTATTCTTACAACAAAAATGAGAGTTAGATGCATTATGATCATGGGGTTTTATGGATGCATTCCTGCAGATCTAGATGTGTAAAAATGGTGGAAAAATGTGTTAAAGGTGATGAAAAACGGATTGAAAATGGTCCTTTATTTATAGGAAAAGCTGAACAGAACCGATGACACTGTAGCAATAGAACCGGCTTGTAAATCCAATGGAACCGGCGACGCTCCTATGGAACCGGCTACTGTTCATCCGAATCAAAAAAGATCTTTTGTAATCTTTGAGAGATTTTGCAAGATATAGATGATGTAAGGCCTGATGTAAATTTTTATTTAAAAGAAAATAAACTTTGTAAAGATAAAAGGTTTAGTTGAATGCTTGTCAAAATAAAGCTTACTTGTAAAATATATTTAGGCGTAAACTTTAGTTTAAATAAAAAAGTGATGCGTTTGTATAAAATGCAAAATGTGAAATAAGGTTTTGATCATAATGCAACATAACAAACATGTACGAACCTGTGTTGTAACATACGAGGATACGAGACGTCGATAGATGTTGATGTATGTTGAGACGAAATAAGATTACGAGTAACTTGTACATTTAACGATATGTATTACAAGTCACAATTTTGTCATTATCAAAACAAACGAGAATGTGTAGATTAAATACCGTAATATTTGCACTAACAATCTTCCACTTTTTGATGATGACAAAATATGTAAACGTAATATATAGTAAATGTAAAAGTTACTTGTATCTTCGGTTTACACTCTTCTCCCATTTTTTGTCAAAAAAAAGGGTGCGTCCTTGGAGTTTAATTTCATTTCTTCCTGAAAAGGCGTGCTTGCATCATTCCTAGTGAAGTTAAATGGTTTACACTAACCCCTTATGTTGTTGCATCCTCTAGGTAATTGTCCTTGGTTTATAGCGGATCCATGGAACAAAATTGAAAGCTTAACCTACAAAATGGTTAGTTTCGTGCAACATATATAAAAAAATATGAAAACTATATGATGAAGAAAATGACATCTTCCTTTTGGTCGAAACGTAAAGGATTGTCGCATAGTAAAAATGATGATGAATTCGTGCATGCTCCCCCTTGACGAGTGCTTGATAAGTGCTTAATTACACATATCTTTTACCTCTAAAAACGAGCTTAAATGACCAAAAACAGACAAAAACTTTGGATGTTTAAAATATATACAACAAAGTGTATATAAGATGCAGACTATGAAGGCTCGACGGAAGATCCTTGTTCGAGGGCGTCAAGTATGATCCTACAAAACAAACGATTAGTGTAATAATAGCTTTTGTCCGTAGACAAATATGTCATATATAACGAGTGTATAGACGACCCAATATGATTTCTTAACGAATGCTCCCCCTTGCTCGAGGGCGTCAAAAATGAACCTACAAAAAGAAATGAATGATGCAAACTTCATCCTTAGATGAGTAAGCCATATACCGCAAAGTGTATACGCTTGAACCTACAAAAGAAAATTAATAAATGCACACTTTGTCCGAAGAAAAGTATGCCAAACACATCAAGATGTGTATATGAATATGAACCTACAAAGAAAAGTTAGTGAAATATATATATGCCTTTCGAGGAAGTCATATATAATGAGATGTGTATATGATATGATATGATTCTTCTAAAATGAAATATGAATCACTAAAAGGAATTCTAGAAAAGTAAGCTAAAACGTATAATCCTATTACTTGCATCATCACGATTGGCTATGGTGGTGAGGTTGAAATGTTTTAAGGGTGTGGTTGAGAATGAGACACATTTCATTACAAAATTCACTTGGCTTTTGACAAAAGTTGATTATGAGTGTTTAGGATATGTGAAAGGTGATTTAACCATCATGGTTGAATTGGTTATGAGTTACTAGTAGGTTGTAGGGGTGAGCATATCGGACCGTCGACCGGACCGGACCAGAAGACCGGACCGAACAGGACCGATCGGACCGGACCGAAGGTATTTCGGTCTGGTCCGCGGTCCGGTGTTTTGGACCAATTTGGTCCTCGGTTTGGTCGGTCCGTTCCGGTCCGACCAAAAACCCGAAGATTAAGCCGTGCAGAACCGGACCGGACCGAAGACCAACCCGGACCAGACCGACCCGGACCAGACCGTACCATTTCAGTCCGGTCCTCGGTCATGCGTTTCGGGTACTTTTGGTCTCGGTCCAAGGTCGGTCCGGTCCGGTCCGGTCCTTGGACCGTGCTCACCCCTAGTAGGTTGTAGTTATGGTGGTGGTAGCGGAAAGATTCATGATGATTCTTCTTGTAAGAAAGACTCGATGGATGACTTAATATTAATAGAACTAAAAAGGTCTTCTCACTAAACATTACCTTGTTGGTTGATAAGGCAATTGAGGTGATAGAAATGATGACTTTATGAGTAGTGAAATATGAGGCAGAAGGTGGTGATGACAATGCAAGCAACTAACAATGTATGCTTGTTGGTAAAGTGGTGATGATGAATATGCATGACTATGTAATAAAAAATATGAATCAAAGAATGATAAATGTGCGAATGAGCACAAATTAGCTTGATAAAGATATCGATCCTTATTGACCTACTAAATTCCAAATGGGTTAGTTTAAAGTTTAATGCAAAAAGTAAGAATATCATTTTTGCAACATGATAGTTCAAACATTTATACCAAAGAATACAAATGGAACTTGTTCAAGTATTATCACATAAAAGATTTAACAAGAAGACACATAGATAGACATACAAACAAAAACATATTTGCAAATAGGCACAAAGATAGGAATACTCTTAAGCTAAGCGAGGAGGAGGGCAAATGTTGCAAACTAGCTTAAAAAGGCATAATACATGTTCGATAAAAGTTGGATGATTCTATGAGTTTTAGGACTTAAGAGCTAGATAAGTCAAAACTAACTATTGGGCGACCTTAATACAAGTATAAAGAACCTAATTAAAGTGTTGGATTAAAAAGTTAACTACCCCAAACGGCAAAATGCCTACTGTAGAACCGGCATCGGCGGTTTCATTGGCTCAATGGAACCGGCTTTGCTGCAGATGGAATAGGCCCCTGTAGACAAAGTTCCTCAAATCTTAAAAAAAACCTAAAAATGTTCCAAATGATTTCTAAACCTATTTTTCGCTTGCGATAGTGATTAAATGGAGTTTATTGATAATCAAAAGGCTCATGGAAAAGATTTAACGCTTAGATCATATAAATTTCTATTATACCAAACACTCCTAATTTTAAAGGGGAATGAAAGACAAGAAGCATGAATTGCATAAAAATCAACTGAAAGAATAAACAATTTAGATTACAAACGAGCATTAAAGAATTCAAACATAAACGATATGAGAAATACGAACATTCATACAAGAACATGTTTCAAATAGTTCAACCAAACACAAGATTAATGACATAGATTAATGACGCGAAAGGTATATGCCAAAGGAAAAAATAGATACGAGATCTCTTATTGCATTTGAGTTTGTTTATTTCTAAAACACAAGTATCAATCTTGTTATATTGTTCATTCGCTTGTTTGTCGATTTTGGTTCTTAATTAAAATAATGTGGCTTCAAAAGGAAGATCCTAGACTTCTACAAGTATATCAAAAATACATAACATAAGAGCAAAGGTAGCAAATAAATCATGTGGTAATGTCATATAAGGGACAAGATGCAAAGATCATGCAAACCATGTTTAAGCATGTATAAACTAGGACATTATACGGATAGATTTAGGATAGCCAACAAGGAACAAGAACTATCAAACATAGATATATCCATATCAAAATCATCATGTATCAAAATGACAAATTACGAGATCATACGAGACATCATATAAGAGACAAAATTACTTCTAATGCAAACATCATGTAAGTCATGTTTAAGCCTTAACATTTAGTAACACGAGTACAAGCATAAAATCATTTAAAAATGAAACAAAACATTTCTAAAGGATTATGCATTTTTCAATTAATCGAATAGCTATCAATCCACTAAGATAAAGACAAAGTGAATGATCAAACAAGAACATATAATCAACACATGTATATGCAAAGCAAGATGTCATGATAGACTAACGAAGGAAAGATCATATTAACGTAGCATTAGTGTTGTTTGGGAGATGGAGAACAAGTTGGTGATCTAGTGTTTATGGAGGATTGACAAGATGAAATGACAATGTCACAATGTGTAGATAATGTTAACAGAGTATTTTTGACATGCCCCTTCTCCAAGAAAACCAAAAATATTTAAAACTTTTAGCGAAAACGCCATGACCAAAAATTGACCTTTAGTTTTAAAAACCACAAATCAACATTTGAGACTATCTAGACTCAATTTCCTTTAAAATAGCGAGTGGCACAAGTTCTAACTCCTTATGGTTGATTTTACATGAAATTTCCAAAATGACCCATTTTCTACAAAACTTGTTGTACCGATTTTATATATGGCTTAGATGACTAAAACTCGACTTCATAACATCAAAACTTCTAGAATTTGTTCATGAAATATATACTTCAATATCAAATGCACACTTGGTCCAAATGAACCGTGGAACCGTTCTTTATAGGTTTTGCCAAACACTAGTTTTGACCCGTTTTAACTAAAACAATAATTTATTACTTTGACCCGCTTTGAAAAATACTTTTAGAGCTACAACAAGACATCATTACATTTCATCCTTATTTGAGTTTTTCGGATGAAACATTCAAGTTGCCAATCCCACTTTAATGTGCATATGTCTTATATCAATATTCTACAAAACACTTAACTATCTTACTTAAATCTTAATCTTTAAAGTTGATATAGCATAAGCATGGAATGATAAATATGCGTACATGAAGTACACGTAACCTAGCATAAGATTTAGTATGCATATTCATGAAATCGGAAAGCTAACACATAAGTAACATGTTTTTCAAACTTCTTTTTCTTTATTGCTTAGTATAGCTCTTTGGATAAGCTTTAAGGGTATATAAGCCTCATTCCTATAAGGATCCTTTAAGGTGCTTAAATTTTAGCCCAAAAAGTTATCCTTAGGCTGTTTGGCCTAGTTTTGGCCTATCTGCTTATTAGCTTATTAGTGCTTTTCTGTTCAAATTTCTTGCTTAATTTTGTTCTTATTTGTTTATTAGGTGTAGTCATTTATCTGTGTTTGCTTATCTTTTATTTTCATTTGCTTATTTGCTCTTTAAAGCCAACCAGTTTAGCACATATAGACTTAGTGTAAAAAGTGAAAACTGTCAGCTTTTTCAGCTTATTTTCCAGCTTATTTTTGAGAGTTATAAAAAGTCATTTTCTTAATCTTGCTTATTTTGGTCTGTTTTACATTTTTGAAAAAAGAAAATTAAAAAAAATGTTTTATAAAAAAGGAGAGGCATGGGGCTCGAACCCATGACCTCCCCTTTAGCACACACACGTCCCAAGCACACACACACTCTAACCATTGGCACCAGTAGAGCCATCTGGTTAGTGTTTGCATCTTTTAATTTATAAAGCCTTTTAGTCCATTAAGCCTTTCGGCCCTTTAGGGCTTTTTCCCAGCTTATTCAAATAAGCTAGCAACCATTTTGTATTTTTCCTAGAATCAGCTCACCTCAAAGTATTTTTTGTAATTTTTTTAGATTTTTCTCAATTAGTTTACTATTTTTAATCATTTAATTTCATTAAAACTGTTTTTAATTCATAATAAATTATAAAAAGTCAAAAAAATTTAATTCTTTTTTTCAAAATTTTCTTTTATCACTTAGGACTTAGGAAAATTAGATTTGCTCTCGCAAGGTTAAAATTGTAGAATTTAGTTTTTTAAAGAACGGGATTGAATCCCGTTCACGTTTTTCGTGTTTTTAAACTTAAATCACTTTCGTTTTTGGTCTAGTCTTCTTTATTCTTACATTTTAGTCACTTAGGGTTAATTAAATGTAAAAAATCATTTTAGGTTTAAATTTTGATAATTCAGTTTTTTTAAGTCGCGTTTTTACGTTCCCGTTTTTAGGTTTTAACTTAAGTTGCTTTCGTTTTAGGGTTTCTTTTACTTGTTTTTGCATTTTTAATTGTAGAAATAGAATCCAATCTAATCTTTGATTATTCAAGCATTGTTCACAAACCAAAACTCGGTTTTCAAATTCACGGCCTCGTTGGGACATAACGACCCGGGTCCGATTTTAAACTTTGTGGATAACGAAGCGAGAAACCGATACTTTCGATATATATATATTTTTATTTGTGAATTTAAACTTATTGTTTTTTGGATTTTAAAAAGGGTTTGTTTATTTTTACGTATATTATATTATATATACCTATATTATATTATATATATAGTATAAATTGCTTACAAGTCAATTTTTGGCGCAGTTGCCGGGGAGGCCGTGAGACGATTATCGAGTTAAAGTTTGTTGTGCCATGAAGACCCTTCCCCGTGAAGTTATTTTCTTGTTATAAAAAAAATATAAAAATACAAAAATATTTTTCATTTTCTTTTATTAGTATATTTATAAAATAAAGACAAGAAAAATCGAAAATATAAAATCATTGTCTTTAATAAAGAATAAAAAAACAATCATCAATATAATGCTTTCAACTAAAGCATTATCATAATAAGTTCCCGAATCAAAGATTAAAACTTGCCTTTGTGTCACTTGCGAGGTACGGCTCACCTTTATTGAATACAAACTACAAGAGGGGTAATAAGGAGGGTTGTTCCGGGACTACTACCCTGTAAAAAAAAAAAAAAAAAAAAAAAAAAAATAAAAAAAAAAAAAACCAAACGAAAGAGAAGGTTTTTAATAGCTTCGCGCTTTCCCGCTCCTCCGCTCCTTTGTGCATTTTTCTTTTAAAGAGCTACCGTGAGCTTGTTGATTAATTGGTTTAAGTTGTCTTATCTCGTTTTGTTCGTTAATAAAATATGTTGTTTAAAAAACTTGAAAAACCAAAAATAATCTTCTTTTTCTTCTTATCCATTTAATTCTTTTCTTAACACTCTATATTGTTTAATTCTTATGACGTCATTCGACTATCGTTTAAATCCCCTTTACACGATTAAAGAATGCTCGTCTTGTGGAGCTTTGTACACTACAGACTATTGTTGTTCTAAAGGGAGTCTCATAGACAAGATCATTAGTGAACGACCCCCTCAGAATTGTGCAACTTGTGGATACCCGGTTGATGGTCTATATTGTCGACCTTTAAACTTTTGTGCGAAAGTGTTTAATGAAGGTTGATTTATCAATTTCAATGAATAAAAACAAATTCTAAACACTTCTGAGTCAATCCAATGACGATACTAAAGTGTTTAGTGCAACCTCAAGAGCAATCGTCTTCAATCCAAGACCCCGAAAAAATTCCTCCAAATTCCTCCACATATTGACCACCATTGTTTGTTACGATGTGGGGATTTCGTTAGACGATTTCTTTAGTCAAACGCTGTACTTGTAAGTTCATGTGGAAATGTGCCATTATGGTTACAATTGTTCCACCACTAAAATTCGATTACTCTAATACCTGAAACATGCTACAATCAAAACCTTAATGAGAATCTAAAAATTTGCCAAAGTTTGCAACAACAAATGTCTTTTAGACGATGCCAACAATGTGGTTGTAACAATATGATAGGATTTTTGTTTTTATTGTACTGTTGAAATTGGAACACCATTCAATTTATCAATTCAACTGCCGACCTTCTAACGATTCTCCAAGTTTTCAAACTCAACCCTCTCACAAAAAAATTTCAAGTTATCAACATACACTAATCTTTGTTGTGAAAATTGCGGGGTCCCATGAGAAAACTTACCAATGTCAACCAATGAATGAAGATTATTATCATGAGCAAAATTCTTGCTATGATCCTAATTCTTTTGGTTTTGACCAATTTCAACCCCCGCAATGTACCGTCAATCATCTAATGTTCAATGCTCGAAATGAGCTTCTCAATTCTCAAAATAAGCTTATGGAGCAAATAATCCTTATGTGATATGGTTGGTCAATATATGCAAAAGAAGGAAGAAGATAGGCGAATTGCGGAAGATCAAGCGGCTAAAGATTGATATTGGAAGATTCCCATTTGCTATGATGATGACGAGGACTATACCATTGCAATCACACCCGTTTTATCAACCGAGGAGCCCGTTGACTCTCTCATAATGGAGGATGAGCATCTCGACACTATTCCGGCAATGAAATCGGACGAAGTAATAAAGTCTAGTGTTGAGGAGCTTGTCTCGATCCCAAGTGAGTCCGAGGGTATTCCCCACAAAATGTGTGATGTGCCTCTTTGTGACCATCCTACCCCTCTTGAAGCTTTCAAATAACACTCTGAGATTGTCGTCAATTCTAACGATGATTCTACTTCGAGTGATGACGATTCTCCCTACGGTGAGGATATCGATTATGTCGATGCATCACCTCCCAATTCTGAGCTCGTCAACTTAGAGGTGGTGGAGATTGTTATCCCGGAAGTTAGAGGGATTGATATTGATATTCTTCTAACAATTAAAGACGATATCCTTCATGAAAAATTATTGAATGTCAATCTTCTTATTGCTAAGATCAAAGCATTAAAAGATAATCCCACTCCATCTTCCGATGTTATGACCAAGTCTTCCTCCACATCTCCTAACTTTTTCTTGGAGGAGACTAACACCGTTGATAATTCTTTACCCGAAACTGAAACTTTTTGCTTTAATCTGGAAGAGATTAGTAGTGGCAGTCCCACTTCTTATTCAGATTTATCTCTTCCGGATTATGAAGCTTTCTATCTCGATGACGATCATGTTGAAGAAAAGAGTAGTGGCAGTACCACTACTCATGCTGATTTTTCTCAATATGATTCGTTCATCTTTGATATTTCGATCAATCTCCGTGTCCACCTTTCCGATAGGAAGTGACAGTTATCATGAGGACTTCACTGCCACTGGTGAAACTCACTCACAATCATAACTTCACCGGAGTATGATCATTCTAACATTAAGTTTGAGCCCGAACAGGGCAATCTTAACTATGGATGTTGTGAGGAAATTTGTAAACCGACAAAAACCAAGAGTTCATGTGCCTAATATTTTCCCCACCCATCCCACTCTTCACCTGGATCTGGATTACATTCTTTCTAGTGATTCTCTCTTCGCTTATTATGTATGGAACATTCATTCCTTTACTCACGTATCCCTTTCTTTCTCACCAGATCTCTCTCCTCACGGGAATGAAGATACCATTTTTATGACCCCGACATTCCCAGATATCATTCTTTTATGCCGGTATATCTCATGCGGAGTGGAACTTTCATGAAACTCAATGGTTTAACCCAAACCACTATGAATGAAAATCCGATGGAGAATATTATCTTCCACTGCTCCCCCAAGACCAATGAATTCGGGTCGATCGAGCTTGTGACTCGGTTAACCAAAAAACAAGGCGCTTCTGTGGGAGGCAACCCATGCTTAATTCTTAATCTAATTAAGTAAAGTAATGAATAAGTTTTTTCTATTATTGAGGAGAAGGCTTGCCTCTTACCTTCATCTGTGTTTTGTGTTTTGTGTTGTAAAATTGTTCCTTATCTGTTTGGACTTAATTTATTTGTTTTGTTTTATTTTACACCAATTTTCCCATGACTACTCCTCAAGCTTTGGTTTGCTCAAATGACGGGCTGAGCAATCACATGTATCTCATTCATGGATTTGTTTGTGTATGTGTTATTATGTCGCCCTTGTTGGTGTATTACTATTGGGAAACGATTAGTTATCCCCTACCCTATATCATTCTTCATCCTAACCTTTTGTTTTACTCGAATGGGGATCTGAGCAATCATGTATGTCTATTCCATGGATTTGGATGTGTGTATATGATTTTTTTTGGCCTTGTCGGTTTACTACTATTGGTAAAGATTATTTGATCCTATTCTTTAGCTTATTTGAGTTAAGGACTAAGCAATGGGAAGTGTCGTGGTCATAGATTTGGGCGTGCAATTGTCATTTTGTCACCTTTTTTCTGGAATATTGGTATCAATAGAGATTGAAAAGAATGATCAAATCCTTAAACCTTAACCTAATTTACCTTTTTAGACTTGTTACTCCTTAGCTTTAGTGGTGGAGATGTGTATCCTTCCCAAGCTTTTGATAGAATACTCGTCACGACCGAGCAATTGAGCGAATTACTTAAATGTTACCACATAGATTAGTTAAGTGATTTGAATATTTTCATTTTCCCTTTTCGTAAGGTGTTTGGTTGTGTGCTAGTAATTAAATGAAAAAATTGCTTAAAGGAAAAATCTTAAACCTTGGTTTGGGATACATTTTCATAAGTTTTCTAAAGTCTACTTGAGGACAAGTAGGATTCAAGTAGGGGATATTTAATAGCATCAAATAATGTCTATTTTATAGCATCATTTATCCCAGCTATATTGCTCATTTTACATTATTTATGCATGAATTTATACTTAATTGCTTATATTTGTTATTTATAGTAATTATCGAGCAAAGAGTAAAAGTTAATCAAAAGGCACGCATTTTGAAGCTTAAACAAAGAAACCATAAAGATTACAGTTCTGACAACTAATATGCCGTATCCATCAAGGAAGATACGGCGTATCCGTGCCTTATACTTCACTCAGCATCCATGAAGAATGATCAATATGTCGTATCCATAGGAAAGCCATAAGCCGTATTAGATTACAAGTCATGGAATATTCTGGAATATAATAATCATGAAGCCCATGCCAAGAAACCCCAATACGTCATATTGAACTCCTTCAATAAGACATATCGACCAAATTCTAGAGCCTATAAATACCGAACCCTATAAACGAATTTTAGTGTGCAAAAATATACCAAAGACTGAGAAGAAGGCATTAACCACCAGGTTTGATTTTTAGAAGAGAAAAGAAGCCACAAATGTAACACCCCCAAAAATACAACAATGCAGCGGAATACCACATGGGGTGCTACTTCATAATACACAACGCTAGATACAAGAGAACGACCTCTAAATGTGTCGTTTGTAAAACAATCTCGTTGATTTAATCAAAATCTTGAATTTAATATACATTTGTCCCATAATTGCATCACAATGAAAAGCTTGAATGTATAGACTCCAATGCACTTCAAGAAATCCGAGCATATAATTTACCTGAGAAAAACATGCTTAAAAACGTCAACATAAAGTTGGTGAGTTCATAGGTTTAAGACTCACATTATAAACTTTCCAAAACCAATTACTGCGATTATCAAAACAATATAGGACAATTATGCAAAATATGAACTTATGCTAACATACAAATCCACATACTAGGTAGGAACGTTACCCCCGATCCATTTCAACAACTAGGTAGGAACGTTACCCCCGATCCATTTCAACAACTAGGTAGGAACGTTACCCCCGATCCATTTCAAACACAATAGGTAGGGATCGTTCCCCAGAAAATCCATTTCAACAACTAGGTAGGAACGTTACCCCCGATCCATTTCACAATACTGGGTAGGCGTACCCCTCCGATCCCAAATCACTATTATTGAGTAGGCGTACTCCCCGATCCCCAAATCAATAACACTTGACATGTCAATATAGAACATGCAAGTAAAACACATTCAACATGCAACAATAAGTCATATAGCAGACACATAATGTCCACATGAAAGCGAAACACATAATCACAGCAATTCAAAACATTTAGCATCATTTCCATCCCAATGTAAAAACATTTAAAAGTAGGACTATGAAACTCACAATATCCTATAAAACAATCACATTGTTATAAGATAACCCAGTAAGTAAAGAGTTTGTAGACAAGCATGTATTTCCCCCTCGCGGGTTTATAAACATTCAAAAGATTGAAAAGCGAGGTTATGAACTCACCTTGATGATGAAGAACGATTGATAGGTAGGCATCTAATATGCTCATACGATCGGATGACGAAACGGCTCTCGATCAAGAAGTTGCAAATAATCTTAACGGTTTAAGATCCTCTAACCTTGGATAATGTGTTATGGGTTTCCCGATGATTTGTTATATCAACGCGAAGTTGATAAAAGATTTTGATTTAACTTGAAAATGGTTTGTTGCGTTGGTTTAAATATATAAATTGGAAATATACCAAAGTGTGTAATATTTATTCTTATATATATTACATATGTAAATTAATATACCATTGTATAAATGTTACCGTGAATTATATAATAAAGACAAACAACTCAAGGATTAATGTGAACTGTATAATACTTTGCAAGTATTATATAAAAAGTAAGAGTAATTAATTAAACCAATTATTTTGACAACTCATTTAATTATTAAAAAGTCCTTGTAGACACCCGTCTTTAAGTTATAAATTAAACACACGACGTTTGCAAAACTTTTACAATAGTTATGGTTCTAGCTGAAAGATTTAAAATATAAAAATAATTTTTTATAAACTGATATTTCGTTTCCTCGACAGGTCGCGTCTAAAATGGTTATCTCAATGTAAAAGTATAATTTTCGACCGTTTATTCGATTATTGTATAATACAACTTATTATATCTTAAATATGTAACTTAGTCCCCTTTTTATCGGTTTCTAAAATAATAGGAACTTTAGTAACACATTACTAATTATAAGAATTTATATAAGCTTCGCCAAGACTTTCCCGTTTACAAAACGTTTTCCATTTCCATAAAATCGTCGTTTTACTTTAGGTCAATATATATATATATATATATATATATATATATATATGATATATATATATATATATATATATATATATATATATATATATATATATATATATATATATATATCGTAATTATCTGCATTTCCAATATCTCAAATGTCCGTGTTTCATAGATATAACATATATATCATTATATCTAAATTAACCCACTTAGTAAATATTATATTTATTTAACCGTTAACCACCGTTTATATATCAGGTTTTAAATATTTCAAACCTTATGTTATAATTCATTTTGTTTGTTTTGGATATATATAAACCAAACGAACCTCGTAGTTTTGCTAAACAAACACGTCACCTTGTTTCTCTCTTTTAACCAAACACGCCTTAACCTTGTTTAAACTTAACCATCGCACCTTACTCATGCCAAACCCAAACCAAACCACCCCGTTGGCTGCCACTATACCAAAACGGACCCCGCTTGGTGGCTGTGTGAGTGGCTGCCACCCAACCAACCGGCCCTTTGTGCGGTGACAGCCCCAACCATCGCACCCCTTGTGGCTTGCCACCCCAACCAAACGCCCCCTAACGGCTGCCCAATTCCCCGAAAACCTCACACACCCCTTTGCTACTAACCATACACACCCCTTTTTGTTATAACCCTACACGAACACCCCTAGTTGTAACCCCAACCCGACGCACACCCCCTCCTATACCCGGCTGTCCCACAGCCAAACCAAACATCCCCTTGTGCGGTGACAACCCCAAAAACAAACACCCCCAGCTGCTTGCTATAAACTTAAACCAAACCCCACCCCGCGGTGGTGGCTGACCCGAACGAACCACCTCTGTGGTGTGTTTTACCACCGAAACAAACACCTGAATAGAACAAAAACCAAAAGTACCCTTGTGGGCTTTCTTTTCACGTAATCAACCACACCCTGTGGAACCCGAATGTCCCGGATACAAAAACCCCTTTATGGTGGTGGTTTGCGTGTTGATGTGAGATGGGTGGCGACAGCAGAGGGGCAGTGTTTGGTGGCGTTCGTGGATGATGACGACGCGCGTGGGTGGATGGTTGTGGGTGGCGCGGTTGGAAGGGGGTGACTAGCGGGTGGTTTGATAGATCGGCTTACAAGGAGCATTTTTGGAGTTCACCGGAAAACTCCGCCGGAAAAGTTTTCCGGCGGCGGTGACGTGGTGGTGGCCGGAATTTTGGCCGGAGAAGAAGGCGGTGGCCGGCGGTGACAGGGTGGCCGGCGGTGGGGAAGGTGGAGAGAGGGGAGAGAGAATTATACATTGTGTGTGTGTATATTTGTATGAAATGAAATAAATATATATAATTATATATATATATATACTATATATATATATAATATTTTATAAAACTTTAAATCAAAAGTGACAAGTTGAAATAGTTGAGGGTTTATTATGTAACTTTTTCATATACTTTTTGATAAAAGCGGTTCGGGACTCATTTGAGCGACTTAACGGATGATTCAACTCTTGAAACTTGCGCCATTGTTTTCCGAATCATTTTTCTGATAAAAATGAGTATTTACTTGATAATGTTTCATAAATATTTTATAATATTTAATAAAATATCTGTTATTCCTTTTGTGAACCGGTTTCGTCTTGTCCGAAATAAAATTGGATTTCAACTCGAGTATTCGCGTTATCCGCAACGCTTTTAATTAAAATGATGACTAATTTATTTAATATTTTTATTAAATAAATACTGATAATTAAAAACAAATTTAATTGTTTTTGTGTGTCCGCGTTGTATATTGTTCGAAAAATGTTTGCGGTGCTGTTTTAGCCCTTTTCGGCTCGTTTCCAGGTCTCGGGCAAAACTGAAAAGTTGTCAGGAATGTCGTTTCACATCGAATTGCTTTAGGGTCCGAGCCGTGAAAACGCGATTTAGATGGTTGTTCTTGTAAGTCAAGCCAGACCTAAAAGTCAAAGGGGTAAAATAGTTATCTTAAAAATCTAAAAATTCTCGGATGTTACAGTACCTACCCCTTAAAGAAATCTCGTCCCGAGATTAAATTTGTGTTATCCGCTTAGTGTGTCTAAGAAAAGACTTAAGATTTACTAAACCAGTTGAACATGACGCTGATAACTTTATTCAGCAATATCTGGTGTTTCTACACCTCTTAATATTAATAAATTTCGGCCTAGGTTGGGACCAGGATATCAATACATTAGAATAGGTATTTAGGGGGAAAAAAAAAATCACATGTTTCAAGGTTTATAATTGGTATAAACGCTTTATGAAGAAAGCCTCTTAATAGTGAACACATCAAAGGAGAAAGTGTAGTCGCGTGAGTATGTTTGTATAAGTTTCTATATGTCCGAGGACGGAGTCTCGTTTCTGCTATCTGTAATGTTCGATCATTAATAACGGATGAGGCTAAAGGATGTAAGTATCCAACTTACTTGGCAGTACTAAATAGTACCATGACTTAAATTGGTGTACCATTGGTTTGCACTGTATAATTCCACTGAATACTATACCTACATGTGCTTATCTCGTTTAAGGTGGGTTTCATCACTTAGTTGATAAAGTTTGTACGATCTGGGACCACTCCAGGACCCAACAACAGCAACCATAACGACGATAACTATAACAAACGGTGATGGGATGCAGAGGGTGAGGACCCTCCGAGAAACAATATCCCCAGAATAAAGTTCAATAAATGAGAGGAGCTCGCGGAAGAGCTTATGCGATAGACAGCGGATTGTGGTACTCAGTCGTTAGTTCGATGAATCAGCTCCATTAGCTCAAGTGTGTAACAAGTCTGTTAGTTCCACGAACAGTTTATGATCGCAAGGATTTGCAATCACAAAAGCAACAACTTAAGAATGAGATAAGGTCGTTCCAAACGAGGCTTTAAGATTTCTGCGGTGTGGCAAGACACTATTGTGCTTCCAAACCTTTTTAACGAATTCCGGTAGTTCATACACATCTCATATCGGATTCTATTAAGCCCACTCATTTATAATTCATTACTTACATAAAGGAGCGTCCTAATTTATGTAAGTAAGAAACGATAAACTTATGGTTCGGGGATTTACAATTTATTTATTTAAATGAAGAGGCGTCCCAATCCTTTCAAATAAATATATTATAAATCATCCTACTTAATAATTCCCGATGCAATACGCGTACCCACATAACTTTCAAGGTAATGGTGACATGACGATGCATGTGCTTTAATGAGTATGGGACGAGTGTTCCAAACTCGTCTTCGGAGACAGGGAGTAAAACTTACCCAAAAATATCGGCCTAGAGTTCAAGATTGAAATGAGTACCTTGGTTAGAGTAAACCAGGTAAAAGTCTCGATGAACCAGTCAACATAGCAATTATCATATAAATCCTCCTATTACAAGTCCCGCCTATACAAGACTTGTAATACTTAGATTTATACATAATCCCATGTAACAAAAATTATAACGGTCTTCGTGTTAATACAATATAGTATAATGTTATGGTGAAGAAAATTAATGTCATTAGAGACCATTGTTTAACTCACAATGCCCTAGAGGACGAAATGAAACCTTTGTGCACTCCAATGTCTAAGAAGTGATTGAGACATTGTATAACTGACAATGTCTAAGAAGCAAGATGAGGCCATTGTATAATCACAATGTCTAAGAAGCCAGATGAGACAATTGTATAATCACCATGTCTAATGAAGCAAGAGAGACCATTGTAATAACTCCAATGTCTGACGAGTAGAATAAGACCATCGTTGACAAACCCACAATGTCTTAAAAATTTTGGATATTTATATATAATTTCTTATATAAATATGCGTACGATAATTAAGAGAGGAATGCAAGCATATCTATATTATATATATGTATACCACGTAAGCACTTAATGCAGCAAGTAACGTAAGCACATAAGCAAGTAGCGTGTATGCACTTTGAAAATTTTTGATGTTGAATGCAATGTTTGTGGGACAAAAGATATAGTCTAGGGTAAATTTATGGCAACCTAGTTTATATAGCCAGTGCTCTGATACCAATCTGTACCTCCCCCAAAAATACCAACAATTGCAGCGGAATACCACAGGGGGTGCTAATTTCTAATACACATCGCTAGATACAATGAGACACGACCTCTAAATGTGTCGTTTGTAAAACAATTCTCGTTGATTATAATCAAATCTCTGAATTTATATTACATTTTGTCCCATAATTGCATCACAATGAAAGCTTGAATGTATAGACTCCCAATGCACTTCAAGAATCCGGGCATATAATTTACCTAGAGAATTACTTGCTTAAAAACGTCAACATAATAGTTGGTGTGTTCTTAGGTTTTATGACTCACATTATAAACTTTCAAAACTATTTTCTGCGATTATCAAAACAATATAGGACAATTATGCAAAATATGAACTTATGCTAACATACAAATCCACATACTAGGTAGGAACGTTACCCCCGATCCATTTCAACAACTAGGTAGGAACGTTACCCCCGATCCATTTCAACAACCTTGGTGGAAGTTACCCGCGATCCATTTTCAACAAATAGGTAGAACGATACCCCCGATCCATTTCAACAACTAGGTAAGGGAACGTTACCCCTGATTCCATGTCAACAACTAGGTTGGGTAGTTACCCCCCGATCCATTTCACAATTAATGGGTAGGCGTTAACCCCTCCGATCACAAATCACTATTATTGAGTAGGCGCGTACTCCCCGATCCCAAATAATATACACTTGACAATGTCACATATAGAACATGCAAGTAAAACACATTCAACATGAAACAATTAGTCTTATAGCGACACATAATGTCCACATGAAAGCGAAACACATAATCACAGCAATTCAAAACATTTAGCATCATTTTCATCCCAATGTAAAAACATTTAAAAGTAGGACTATGAAACTCACAATATCCTATAAAACAATCACATTGTTATAAGATAACCAGTAGTATAAAAGAGTTTGTAGACAAGCATGTATTTCCCCCTCGCGGGTTTATAAACATTCAAAAGATTGAAAAGCGAGGTTATGAACTCACTTGATGTTGAAGAACGATTGGCAGATAGGCATCTAAGATGCACAATATGAACGGAAGACGAAACGTTTCGATCAAGAAGTTGCAAATTAATCTAAAACGGTTAAGATCCACTAAACCCTAGGATAATGTTTGGGTTTCCCGTGAATTGTTATGGTCAAACGCGACACGTTGATAAAAGGTTAGATTTTACTTTGAAATGGTTTGGTGTTGGTTTAAATAAATAATTGAAAATATAACAAAGTGTGTAATATATATTCTATATATATTACATATGAAAAATAAACCATTGTATAACTCGTACCGAATTATATAATAAGACAAAACCAACTCAAGGATTAATGTGAATGTATAATACTTTGCAAGTATTATATAAAAAGTAAGAGTAAGTAATTAAACCAATTATTTCGATCAACACTTTAATTATTAAAAAGTCTTTGTAGACCACCCGTCTTTATGTATAAATTAAACACAAAGACGTTTGTAAAAACTTTTACATTAGTTATTGGTTCTAGATGAAGATTATAAATATAACATATTATTTTATAAACTTATATTTCGTTTCCTCGACAGGTCGCGTCTAAAATGGTTATCTCAATGTAAAAGTATAATTTTCGACCGTTTATTCGATTATTGTATAATACAACTTATTATATCTTAAATATGTAACTTAGTCCCCTTTTTATCAGTTTCTAAAATAATAGGAACTTTAGTAACACATTACTAATTATAAGAATTTATATAAGCTTCGCCAAGACTTTCCCGTTTACAAAACGTTTTCCATTTCCATAAAACTCGTCGTTTTCCTTTAATCAATATATATATATATATATATATATATATATATATATATTTATATAATATATAAATATATAATATATATATATATTTCTTATATCATATTATCATGGCATTGCATTATCTCAAATGTCCGCGTTTCATAGATATAACATATATATCATTATATCTAAATTAACCCACTTAGTAAATATTATATTTATTTAACCGTTAACCACCGTTTATATATCAGGTTTTAATATTTTCAAAACCTTATGTTATATTCATTTGTTGTTTTGATATATATAAACCAAACGAACCTCGTTTGTTTCCGCTAAAAAAACACGTCCTTTCGGATGTCTCTCTCTCTAAACCAAACGCCCTTAACTTGTTTAAACTTAAACCAAACGCACCCTACTCAAGCCAAACCCAAACCCAACACCCCCGTTTGGCTGCCACTATACCAAACGGACCCCGCATGGTGGCTGCCACCCAACCAACCGGCCCTTTGTGCGGTGACAGCCCCAACCATCACACCCCTTGGTGGCTGCCACCCAAACCAATACGCCCTTCCCTAACGGCTGCCAAACCCGAAACTAAAACACCACTTTTGCGATTATCATACACACCCCTTTTTGTTATAACCCTACACGAACACCCCTAGTTGTAACCCCAACCCGACGCACACCCCCCCTATACCCGGCTGTCCCACAGCCAAACCAAACATCCCCTTGTGCGGTGACAATCCCGAAACACAAAACACTCTTTTATTGGTCGGTGGGTTTGGTGTTGATGTCGAGAGATAGTGGAGACTTGCAGAGGGGGTGAGGTTGGTGGGCGTCGTGGAGATGACGACGGCGGTGGGTGGATGGTTGTGGTGGCGCGTGAAGGAGGGTGAAGTAGCGGGTTGGATAGATCGGCTTACAAGGAGCAGGGTATAAGCTTGTTGTGTGTTCAGTCTTAGTCATGGGCTTATTCAATAAGCCCCTTGTTTTGTAGCTTAAAAAAGGTGTTTGAATTTGTTTGTGTTAAAATCTCAGCAAAAAGTCTAAGTGTTGAAACTGCTTATCTTATTTGTGCTTAATTCGGGCTTATTTTTAAGTTTTAAATTTTTTGTCTTCATTAAAGTTGTGTGTTCACAGCTTATTTATAAGCTGTGTTAAAAAATTTAGAAAAAAAAAGATTTGGGAAGTGGGGATATCAAGGGTGAGCAAGGCTCAAACCCGAGACCTCCCCACCTCAACCAAACCTCTCACACACTGCACTACCACTCGCCCTTGGGGCTTTTTCGGTTATTCCTTGCAACATTTATCATTTATACCCATTTCTGGTCCCATTTTGCAATAAAAAGTCGTAGCTTGTTTGGGCTTATTGTTAGCTTATTTGATAAGCTGGCTTATCCAGCTTATATTTCCTAGGCCCTTTATACCATTTAGGACTTTTATGCAATTTTTCAGATTTTTTCTTAGTTGTTTAATATTTTTAATTAATTTTCTTTTTTGAATTTTTTTTAAAAAGTCATTTAAAATTAGTAAATTAATTCAGAAAATTACAAAAAAATTAGTTTTTAGTTTTAGAAATAATATTTTGAGGTTTACAAAGTTTAAAATCATTTTCATCATTCATTTTTTGAAATTTTTAGGTATTATTTTGTCATTTTCTAGAATTTTAAATAGTTTAAATAGGTTTTTAATTAATAAAAAATTATTAAAAAGTCAAAAAAAAATATAATTCCTTTTTAGAAAATTTTCTTTTATCATTTTAGAGGTTTAGAAACTAAGTTTGCAGCCAAGAAGGTCTTGCAACGCACTTCAATCCCTAGGAAACCCTTGTAACTTCTATACTCTAAATACGTATTGTTTAGTTTACCTTAATCGTTCATCTATGACATTTGTATAGTTACAATGGCTATTGGCTAATACCTTTAGGTATTAGCCATGTTTAGGATAATTTAACCTTTGGTTTATGTTTATTTTGATTGCATGCTTATTCGTTGTGTGTTGTTTTATGTTTATCAATTTATACTCGTTTACGTGCTTAAGTATGCGACCTATCATTCAACTAGATCTAGGAATACAAATAGAGCATTAGCTAGATGCCGAGATAGCTCTCCATATTTGCAATTTATATATCTAGAGTAATAGGATCACAAATATTGACATGTATTTTCCCTTGGTTTAATGAATAGTTGAACTAGCAGGTGACCTATGATCAACAAATAACGTTCTGTTTCCTTGAATAAAGATCTGGACAGTGGACTACTAGTATATAAAGAGCCGTTAAGCAGTAAGTTAGTAAAATCTTGATGAGCTATGATTCGATAAGATCACCATTATTATCTCCTAAGATAGATTATAATCAACCATGAATACTTTATGCGGATGTGGTTAATTGTGACAATAATTTCCAGATCTAGGTTTTAGGAATGATATATCAACAAACAAGATAAGACAATCATTACACTTATAAACTAAAACCTGCGGTGTATTAGATTAAATATGATTAATACGTTTTCCTTACATTAGGCTTGACCACTTCTCTATCTTCTAACTATCAACTTGTGTGTGTTAATCGCCCTCATCTCAGTCTAGGTAAACCAAAACTCGTGCCAGTCTCTCAAGTTGAAAACCCCCTTTTTGCATTAGTTTAGGTTTAACTTAGGTGTAACATAGAATAAATTAGGACTAACTTAGATAACTAAAATACTAGTAGACTTAAGTATTAACACTCGCTCTTAGTGATCGACACGCTACTTACCAACGAACCTACAACTGATCGGGTACATTGCCCGTTAGTGTTGTTTTCAAGTAAAGTCGACAAAATATAAATAGTAAAACTTGATAACAAATATTACCTACGTACAACGACACATCACATAACCTCGTTAATTGAGGGGAACAAAATAAATGTTCCTAATAAGCATACTAATTAAGATAATATTTTTCTACCCAAAACCTTGAGAAATATTTTAATCAATTGATATCCAAATATCAAGAGATTTGAAATTTTTGATAAAGGGAGAAAATATGATTAAAATATGCAATTAATAAACGTGATCATTATGACTCAAGTGCGGTCTCTTCCCTTCATATGCAAAACAATTTCGAATATTGATTCGTATCAATTATAGTATATATATATATAATAAAAGCAAATCGGCAAATCACTCTTGTGAAAGAGTAATAAGCTAATCACTAATAAAATATATTTCTAGAAAGTATTGATGAGAAAATTACCCATAGAAAAGGATAAAATTCAAATCGTTCTTGAGTCGTTTTCCCAAGGAAGTGTGAATATTGAAAATCTTGTTTTGGTTCGTGATCGCGTGCTTGAATATTCAATATTTTGGATTTTGGATACTAAATCTTATAATGCAAATGGAAAGCACATAAAGGCACGCTAAACTAGAAATAAAGGCAATTTAAACTTCTAACGACATTTAAAACAATTAAAAATTAACTAATATTAACTAATTAACTAAAAAAATGACAAAATAAAACTTTTAAAACTCAAAATGCAACTTTCTTAATCTAAAATGTATTAAACTAATTTTTAAAAATAGAAAATATTTTTAGTAAATTTTTAAACTAATTAAAATTATTTTTAAAACCAAATAAGACTAAAAATTAAACTAAAATACTAAACTTAATCCTAAAAATTTAAGAAAATTTCTAAAAATACTAGATACTAATTCTAAGGTTTAAAAAGAAAAACGAATCAAAAATCTATCACTAATAAGCTGCTAAAAATCATTAAGCTAAAATAAGCTTAAAACTAAAAACGTATAAGAAATAAATGGTGCATTGCATTAATGAAAAAGACCCAATGGCGCAGTGTTATGATGTGTGTGTTGTGAGAGGGAGGTCACAGGTTCGAGTCCTGTGACTGTCCCTTTTTGTAATACTTTTTTTTTATTTTTCTTTTAGAAAAAGCTATAGAATAAGCTAAAATAAGAAACTTTAATAAAAGACTTAATTGCCAGAACTTATTTATAAGCTAGAAAAAGACAATTAAAAGTGACAGTTTGGCTTAGTAAAGACTTTTAGATGATAAACTAAAACTGTTTGGATTTTTTTTGACTCAATAAGAAAAAAGAAAACTAATAAGCTAAAAACAGAACTAAACCTAGACCTAATAATCACTAAGGACTGGAAGTAAGCAAAAACAAAAAGCTAAAAAGCACCCAAAAGGCATTAAAACAGTTGACACAAAAAGAGGTTTAAAGGACTTTTAACAAACTTTTAAGCTAAGATTATAAACTAAAAAGCACTAAGAATAAGCTAAAAAGTGAAAACAGATTTAGTACTAGAATCTAATGACTCAAATAAGCTAGAAGAAAGCAAATTGGTTAAGGAAATAAACTAGAAAAGAAAAATGAAAATGACAGTTTATACTACTATGTTTTTGGCTTTTTAGAGATGATATGACTACCTTGCAGCTTAAAATTAAGACTCAAAAACAAATTTTGACAAACTGAAAAACTTGAAACAGATTAAGAACTTACTACAATTAGCTAAATGTAATCACAATTAACCAAAGAAAAGCTAGAATCTAACCATAAATGATCTGCAAATTTTGGACATCTAAGAACAACCAACAACCTATCTAAACATGACTGTTTTTGATCTAAGATGTTGGGAAAATAGATTCCAAAATCTCCATTCATCGAAGCTTGTAATCTTGTAAACCTTCTCGAAAGAAGAAATCTTTTCGAATTCGATGAATTCAAGGCAATGACTGCGATGAAAATTTGAATCTGAATCCGATACCAAAGAACCACCATTCGAAAAAAATCACCATCAACACCGATTATAAAATTAAAACATCTCTCAAAGAACCTCCTGCGGATCTTGAACTCAAACGCTACTTCTGGGAGGAACCCTACCTCTTCAAGTATGTTCTGACAGTATGATCAAAGACTGTGTATCCAGACCAGAAACTCGAACAATTTTAGATCAATGTCACCACAGACCAACACGTGGTATTAAAGACCAAAAGTTAAACCACTAAAGGGTCAAGATTTAGGATTTTACTGACCGACATCATAAAAGAACTCACACTCTAGTTCGCCTTGCGAAAGAAAGACATGCCGAAAGACTGGGATCTCTGGGAATTATATCAAAACGTGTGAGATGCCAGTTTTAAACACACTTTTAAGTATGTGAAATTGTCGTATATTTTAGGTATTGATTTTATGGGGACCTTCCAAATGCATAATGTGTTAATTACATTTATATCGAGTTTGATTACGTATATAAATGGGCTGAAGCTCAAGCTTTACCAACCAATGATGCCCGAGTGGTTATCACTTTCTTAAAGAAACTATTCTGCCATTTTGGAATGCCCAAAGCTCTAATCAGCGACCGAGGTACTCACTTCTGCAACAAAATAATGGAAAAGACAATGAAAAACAAAGCTATGTGTTACCGCCGTTTCTCTAATCTTTCACCCGCAAAAACTGTGGTCATAGTTGAAACACAAACAGAGCTCTTAAAAGAATTCTTATAAGCCAGTTAAATACATCCTGCTAATTTGGTCAAGAAAATGATGAGCTCCGTTGGCTTTTCGTACTGCTTACTAAACACCTACCGATACCACACCTACAAACTTGAATAGGAAAAAACTGCCATTTACCATTTGAAATTGAACATCGTGCACTTCTGGGCTGGAAGAATTGCAATCATCGCTGCTAGGGAGAAAGAATGTTTCCGCACCAAACATACATCCTCATACAATCTTTCCGCCAATTCCCATTTTACACGAACTCGATGAACTTAGACACCAAGCCTATGGTAGCTGTCTAGATTATGTATGTGCAAGTGAGTGACTTCACAAATATAAAACCCTATCTAAGTGAATTAAGTGAATTCTAAAATCAAACACATTCCCTATGTGAGGTGCTTAGTTATATGTCAATGCCTGAAAAGTTATCTAAACCTGTAAACACTTGTAAAATCCAAATTTTCTCCACATGATAAATGATCTTGTTTTCTCGCTTTAATTGCTTGAGGGCAAGCAACAGCTAATGTGGAGGGATTTGATAACGTCCAAATTATACATGTTTTCGATGGCGTTATTTGTATATATTTAATCATTCTCGTGAAAACTTTTGTTACTTTATAGCTTAAATTGCTTGCGGGTTCACTTGACGACATCCTTGAGGTCAACACCACAAAGATCAGTACTTATACGCTAAGTTAATAGATCCAAATAAACCCCACTCAACCCAGAAACACATCCCACCCCAAACATAACATCCAATAAGAAAAGATAAAGAATCCAGGCCTAAAGTGCAAATGTACGCTGCACTTACCAGTTGTGCGTCGCACTTATCCCAAGTCAAAAGAAATTAAAGACTTAGTCAAATTCAGCATTAACTCCATAAGTACGCCGCACAAAGTATTTTGTACGCCGCACTTTCCATCTGACGTTGAAGAATAAATGAAGACATTAATACTACTGCATTAATACCCTAAGTACGCCGCACAAATTCCTTTGTGCGTCGTACTTCTCCAATAAACATTTAATTCCCTCGCATTTAATCACCAAGTACGCCGCACAAATTCCTTTGTGCGCCGCACTTTCATGCCTCACTCAGCCTATAGATAGAGGATGAATTTCACTTATTTCAATCATCCTCTCATACATCCTTCAACTAATACACACCATTATCTCCCTTATGAAGTCCTAAGCACTTCCTAATCATTTTCCAAGCATAAACACCATATCCTTTGAAGAATCAAGATCAAATCACCAAGAACGACAAAAAACATCATACTAGTCTAGTAAAAGAATGAAGTTTGTTATTGAATCGAGTTATGTTATGAACTCCTTAGCCATGTGAGGCTAAATCTCTCATGACTACTCGATGATGTTTATGATAATGAATAAGTGTTTGGTATGATCATGATCTCTTTAATCTCAAGCTTATGTTGCGATCCTATTATGTCTGATCTTATTAGTTTTGCTTATCAATCTTAGATTATATAATCATATCAGTTAGGTCGAAAGACACGTTATGTATCTATGTGGTTTTAAGATTGTCTTGGTCTTTAAAGTCTGCTGTCGAGGAAATCCCTTTCGTTAATATGATATACACAAAATCTGCTTTGATATATTTGCAACTGTTTTTCTCTGAGCCCACCATACCAATAAATTATTTGAGTGACTCATTTGGGTCTGTTAACTAATATAAGTCTTGGTTAATCAAGTTAATTTGTGAATACGTATTTCTGACGTGGAGAAAACATTTTTCTAAGTTAAAAAGTTCCATTTTTTCGAGGTCTTAATTATTTCCAACACTTATGAATTATTTTCAACTATCCGAGTAGTCATCTTTATTATCACTGGTAAAACAAAAGTTATTTTCAAAACAGTTTAAGTCTATTTTCTTTCTGATTATTTGAACACTACTTAAATCCATGTGGATGACCTGGTCTTACCTAAAAAGATTATACTACATGCGTGGGTTATTACTTTGACCGTCTGTGTTCCTAAATAAAAATTGGTTTTTTCAGTATTATAGATTTTCAATTCGTTTGAAGCACATCAAGCGCTTTATGGTTCATAAAGTGTTCTGTTACACGGTTTGCGGGGGCAAGAGGTCGGAGATACTCTGCTTTACGAGTCCAGAAATCATTCAGGAGTCATTTCATGAAATCGATCTTTATATTTAAGGGGGGGGTGGAGGTGGGTGAGTGTAGGCTATTGTTACCCCGGGGGGAGGGGGGGAGGGGGGGGCGCGCGGCGGGTGGGATGGGACGTGAGGGGGAGGGGGGGGGGATCGGAGTATGCCTTTTCAAATTTTATTTTTTTCTTTTTATTTTTTTCATTTTTCTCTCTTTGTCTTTTTTACCACATCACCCATCCTTTATTTTTCTTATTCATTATCTCAAAATCGAATAAAGAATTCAAGTAGCGTGATGATAAAGAATTTACGCTAATGTGAGGCGTAAGCCCTTGGAATTTCAAGTTAGAGACAAGGTTATGTTAAAAGTTTCGCCTTGGAAAGGGGTTATCCGTTTTAGAAAATGAGGGCGTTGAACCCAAGGTATATTGGCCCTTTCAAGGTGTTGGAAAAAGTAGGAACCGTTGCTTACAGACTCGAACTTCCTCAACAACTAAACAAGGTTCATAGCACGTTTACATATCTCATTTGAAGAAAAATGTTTATCGCCTTAACTAGCCGTTGGCCAATTCCGTTTGGATGAAATACAATTGATGATAAGCTTCACTTCGTTGAAGAACCAGCAGAGATTATGGATCGTGAATTCAAACAGTTAAATCAAATCCGTATTCCGATCTTCAAGGTTTGATGGAACCCTAGGAGAGGTCCTGAGTTCAAATGGGAACGTGAAGATTAATTCTGAAAAAAGTATCCGCGTCTCTTCACAAAAACCGCACCCTCGATAAGTGACGCGTCTTGAGCCTTGAGGACAAGGCTCTTTTAATGGGGGAAGACTGTAACAATCCGTTATTTCAGGTCATTTTATGACTCAATACTTTCCATTATTTATTTTTGAGGTTTTACGCGTTGCTTTTAATTTTCATCGTTTAGTTAAATCACGTAAACTAAAAATCAACATTCAACCAATACGGACATCAAACAAGTAAAAGTTTACGTCAAGCAAGTGTTATATAATTTTTACGAGGATAATTTATAACTTTTCATATTTTGTTTTTTATTGGTTACGTAAAACGCTTACGTTTCGCAATAAAATACATTTAGGCATACCCGGAAGCACCAATACCCATCTATACTCAAACAAATACCCACTTTTATACCCAATACCTAAAATTAAATCATTTTATACCTTAATAAACCACATGGCCGGCTATACAAGTTATAAACATATGGATAAAATCAAAACCTTTACCAGTATAACGTTATCTAGTTTTAATAAGCTAACGCAAGTACAACCTTCAACATAGTTTCCATATATTGTCAAGTCCATGTTACCCTCCCCCCTCTGACCGTTCCCTCCTCTAAGGAGAGAGAAGGCACCTCTACACCACTGTACTTAATACCACTTCCTAGGTCAAGGTTTAGCACTACTATAAATAGGAAGGTCCTAGGTGAGATTAAACACACACACTTCCCATTTTATGCAAGTAAACTCTCTCAAGTCCTCTCTTGTTCTTCAATAACCCACGACTCAGATCTCACTTTTAGGGTTTCCATAGTTTTCAATTAACAAAGATACAAGCATAATAGTGTTATTAGTAGGATTATCTAACGTGATTCAAGGTATATTGGAAGCTTGGGTGTTGATTAATCAAGGGTTGATTCAAGCAAGAAACTAGGGTTAGGTTTATTAGGGTTTCAATTTAAGGTTTGCATATTGGGGTTTGATTGTGTGTTCATCATCTTCATACACTCTCTTAAGGTCTACATAAACCCTAATCTCTTCAAATTATTCATTTTCATATTTTACATAAGGGTTATATTGTTTATCACAATCTAGGGTTTGTTTTATGAGTTTATAAAATAAATTGAGCATGTGCATGATTATAATTTATTTATTCATATAATGAAACGATGTTAAAAATATGATAGAACACAAGAAAAATACTTTATATAAGTGTTGGTTAATTTATAGATTTAGTTTATAAATTAATTGTTGAAAGTTTATTATTAAAGCTTATACACAAATAATTGTGTGGACATTTTATTTTGACAAGAATGATGGACATGAACTTGAGGATCTAAAATATGTAAGACATGTGGTATAAATTAATTTAGAAGACTTGTACAAATTTAATCAAGTAATAATTTATAAAACTAGTTTTTTAACTATATATATATATATATATATATATATATATATATAATATTATATCTTACTTAAATATAACAGGATGGCAATAAATGCTACTCATGCCATTAATCACCAAAAATGCTATATATATATAATATATATATCTCTATATATTTTATTTATATATATATATATAGTAGTTGCATAAACCCGCCCGATCGGCGGGTATGACTTGTGTTTATTGTTTGTTTTTTTTGTGCTAAATATCTTTTTATTTTAAATTTGTTTATTATAAAAACTCTAGTTTTAAGCATTTTTGTTACTTACAAGTTACCAATATTGATTTTAAATTTCATTGCTTCGTGAGGGGGCATGTTTTTGGGTTCGAAGACAAAAACAAACTACAAAATAAAATGCTACGGTGGGGGGGTGTGAGTGTATTCACTCTTTTACTCTATCTCATTATTAGATCGATTTTCCTCGTTTCAGTGATCAGTTTTTAATTAAGCGAAAAGGAAAATTAAATTTATTTTTTCTGGATGTCAATTTCCGCACGTTTTGTCAAGATCCGTTTTATGTTTAGGAGCCAAAAGTAGATATATTTAGGATAGGACAGCATCTTCGTGTGATGGTGTACTCTCCGTATCACCAATCAAGAGTTACTAGGACATTTTATCAAGACTACCCTCCGTTACTGGAATCTAAGGAACCAGGTTTAAATTCGGAGGGAATTTAATTCAGTGTATTCTTATTGATAGTTTTACTTACTGAACGCGTCAGTGTTTTATATAGGATTCGGGTATGACTTGTGATTATTGTTTGTTTTTTTGGCTAAATATCTTTTTATTAAATTTGTTTATTATAAAAACTTTGTTTTAAGCATTTTATTACTTAAAAGTTACCAATATTGAATTTAAGATTTCATGCATCGTGAGGGCATGGTTTTTGGTTCGAAAGACAAACAAACACAAATAAAAATTCACGTAGGAAAAATATGTAATTAAGGTGCAAATAAAACCTTTTGTGCATTTTGTAAATAATATTTCATATATTTTTTACCTTTCCACCATAAGGTTTTCATCATCTATCAAAAGGTGTGAATCCATAAAAGCTATTAATATAACAAATCTGCCAAATGAGACAATATATTATAATAACATTTCTTTAGTATATGGCGTTTATGTAATAGACAAATTCATACATTATTAAAGCTCATTAAACATTAATAACTTGAACGTCGGGTAGGGTTGTTATATATACGGGTTTGAGACTCAATTAACTATGTTAGCTTGTTTGAAAATAAGTATATCAACCAAATACCAACCAAGGTTGTTGCACCTGGAAAACCCCATGGGTCCTACACCATGGCGCTCATGCCCTCGGGCTCCCACACACATTACAACCGCGTGACACATCGAACTCATGACACCATCCATGGGCCATAGTCTGCAGCTGCGAGTATTTGGGATGCTATTGTGCTTAAAAGCATGTGGTATTCATTTCTACATGCACATCTGGCATTTCCATACTTTCTCCATCCAAATAAAAGTACACACTATATTTTTTCAATTTCATGAAACATGGTCTTATTTTAAGATGATTGAGATGTACTTGATGTTCTTAAAGTACACAATAAGCATTTAACTAATTTTTACTTAACCATATGTAAAACTGTAGATAAGTATGTCTATAAACTTTGTCTAGACTTAAAGCAGAAAAGAATTATGGACAATAGATGTTATTAGCTTGCTACCATCTCACTGATCATGTTATCTGAATGAAATGCAATTATATAACGTTTGTAATCATATATGGCCATCACATAACTATTTTTTTGACCCCTCGCATACGCAACACCTTGAACTAATCCAGACACCCTCTTATACATCAGTTAAGTTTCATTCCGATCACTTATATTTGAGGTGTTTGTATTAGCTTACTAAAATTTGAAAAGTCCAACAAAGCTGGCTTATTTGGAATCGCAAGGCTTATAGCTTTTAAGTTAATGAGCATTAAAAAGAATTTAGCTTGAGTTAATAAGCGTATGAGCCTCAAACAAATATGCGTATCATAATTACCAATAAAATTAAGCAAATCCAAACACCCTCTGGCGTAACTTAACTTATTAATATATAATATGTTTATAACGTTAAACACTCTGACATAACTTATTAACTTACAAAACACTGTGTTAATACTAAATAATTTACCCAGTTACATAAAGTGACTAAGTAAACTTACGTGAACTTACATTTGAGTTTGTGTCCACCTTGACATTAGTTGTGATGTTCTTGTTAATGAGTTTGGTGTTGACATCTTTCAAAAACACCTCACCTTTCTGTGGTCACTCGATATAAAAAAACTAACAACTAAAAACTGATTTTGACATAATCATCATTATCATCAACTCAATCAGACAATGTTAGTGTCAAACATGATCATGAATATGTTTTTTGTATTTGTTTATTCTCTCTGGTAGTCATGCATGCTTACTTCTGTTTCGGACCAAAAATATTCACCACATTTGGTCCAAGACCAAAACCTGTCCGAACGGCAAAACAAACCAAACCATTCGAGTCATAACGGTCATGTTTGAGGCTTTCAATCAAATATGTTTTGGTTTGTTTTAGGTTGAGTTGTTCGGTTATGGCTCATTGCTATACCCTGCTAGCAAGTAGCAAGTCATTTTCTTTTTCTGACTGTCTGCATTTGCTCCTTATAAAAAATTTCTTGTAACTTCTATGTACTTTATTGAATGCTTTTTGATTCAACCTCATGACCTCACCTGTTACTCGTAAGTAATGTGTGTTTAAATTTCCAGGAACTACTGAAGAAGGCATCTGCATCAATAAAAGGACCAACACAAGAGGTGAAAAAGAATTGAAGATAGAAAACGGTTCATGATCTGAACCAAAAATTTCTGAATGACGAGAGTCGCAACAACTAAAACAGAGAGCCCAGAGGTAATTCGATATATGTGGGCTTCCTATCTATTTTCTTGTTGTAAACGCTCCATGTTTATGTGTGTGCACGTGTATGTGAATAGATACACACTTTTGTGTGTGTGTCTTCTTGTTCCACTCCATCTTAAATTAACTTAGTTCAATACTTTGTGGATACTGAATCTTTTTTTACTTTACACAACTCAGCTTGTTGCAACTTCTCAGACCAATCGCAAAGATGACAAGAAAAATGTAAAAGAAGCAGTTAAACAGCTTGCTGCTCATGCAGCTTCTCTCGCTACTGCTGAAGCTGCAAAAAACATTGCACCTCCAACTTCAGCTTATCAGTTTGAGGTTTCGTGCCAAGGATTTTTTGCGGATCGTACCTTACAGTCTCATCTCTTAAAGGTATTCATATGATCTTAAGTATTGTATATATATACAATTATAGAAGTAAATGTATAGATGAAAAAATAGATGTTTTTTAAACCTGCTACAACGTGCGGAGCTACTTCACCTGTTGTTTCCATAAAAAATCACCCATTCTCCTACCTGACTTCTATCTAGGAGTATCGACACAGTATAACTTCTAAAATTCTGCCATTAATTTCACATGTATCTGACAAAAAGTGTAAATATCAGTACATCTGATACCTCTAAAGAACCTAAAATACACATCACTATCATCCGAATCATCCTCAGAATCATCACTTGCATCTTCTTTTTTAGTAATAGGAAAAGAACATATATGAGGCCAACATCTGGGTGATTAAAAAACAGATAGCAACCATTATGTATCGGCAATTTGGATTACAATTTATCTAATAAAGGTCAAATGTGTAAACTAAAAATAGCTTAAAAAGAAACCGAAAAAAGTGTCAGAGGGGTCAACAGTGTATTTCTAAAGCATACAGCTTCATATATCCGTTATTAGAAAATAAACTCTCAATGACTTATATATGATCAACTTCAATAAGCAATGGGATCTTCTAGTATTTGTTATCTACTTATCTTTAAGAAAATACACATTATAGATAAAACACCTTGGAAAACCTAAAGTCCTTACGATTATTTGACAGTATCTTTGGTGTTTGCTACCATCTTATTTTTAAGAAAATACACACTTTAGATAAAACACCCTCAGAACACAGACAAAAGTAGCAAATTTTATGCCCATCAGATGGATAATGTAAAGGGACATGGATTTGTGATTATCAAGTACATATGTGCATACCTTTCAATTCCAACAAAGCTGGCTTATTTGGACTTGCAAGGTTTATCGCTTTTGAGTTTATGAGCATTAAAAAGAATTTAGCTTGAGTTAATAAGCATATGAGCCTCAAACAAATTAGCGTATCATAATTACCAATAAAATTAAGCAAAGCCTGATATGTTTATAACGTTAAACACTTTGACATAACTTATTAATTTACAAAACACTATGTCAATACTGAACATCAAATAGTTGATACAATAATAGACATTTTCATTAACAAAAGCTCAAGTTGAAGGAAATACCACAATTTTTGCAAAAAACACAACTACCTCATGTGGGTACTTTAAATTGTATCACATGGGAAAAGACTCTTCACCGTTTGGAAATTTGGATACTGGAAATGTGGAGAACGACACTGGGATGCATGGATCAGGAGATCAATCATTTTCCTTAGCTGCAATACCAAGAACAAAATTAACCCAGCTTATACCCTTTACTTCAATTTTCTAAACATGAAAAATTATAGAGTAACATTAGGTAGAATACGTGTACAACACGTTGGTGGTGAGCTTATTTATTTTATGCATCATGTTCAGCATTTGATTACGTTTAGCTCTTTCGTCCCAATTTCTTTTATTTTCATAGCTAACAGCAGCTTTACCTATTCTTGCGATAACATTTCATCCTATCCAATCAAAAATTTATTCATTTGAGTAAAGGTCTTGCAAAAGTTAATATACATACAAAATTTCTCGTGGATATATATTATTCAGTGTTATAAAAGCTTTAACACAGTCACTTGGATCCATTTGATCCCATGTCTTTTTATAAAGCAACAAATACACACACATTCTAACCCATCTACCTTGAGTTTGTAGTTTTACACAGGTCCATTCTAACACACTAATGAAACGCCAAGCACATATTGGCCATTAAAAGTCTTCATGCTTGCTGTCAAGAGGTGTTAAACTGAATTGATCGATAATCACTGTGCTCTGAAGCAGCTATTTTACACGTAACGCTCTGAAACATCTGTTGCTCTTCAGCAGGTATATCCATTAAATTCTAAAGCTCTAACAGAGAGAAACTAAGATTTTGGATCTAACAAAATTTCAACAAATTATAAAGAGTCAGCTTATAGACATTCGACAATCACTTAATTAAGGCCAAGTTAGTTCATGTACTTACCCTCTGCATTCTCCCTATTTTAACCTCACGTAATCTTTTTATAGCAGCAGCAAGCCTTGCGATCGCTTTATTGCTTATGCTCTTTGTTCCTTTTGTTTATGCTAAACCAGGATGAATTTCATGGATCGTTTGACTGAAATCCATTCCAACACCAAACAAAGCGAACTTAAGGTGTTCATTTGATCTAAAAGTTGCTCAAGTCGATAGCTCTGGATATATAGAAAATTATATTTCTTACCATCGGAACGACAATATCTTGCATTCTAAAAACATGTATAATAGCATTCAGATACTTTGAGTTGGCCTAAACAAAATAGCAACAAAGCTGGTTAGAACATATGATGATACAAAATTATAAGTGCAGAAAGCATGTCTGAGATCAATGTTTACATACCTTCCAAAATCCTGTCCTTCGTTACGGGTAAATACCAAAACATCTGCTCCAAGCCTCATTGATGAGTTCTTAAGAAAGAAGATTTACTTGATAGCTGAAGAGCTAGCAAAATAAAAGAGGGAGCATAAACTAAAATGCAATAAGAATAAGTCCATCATGAGCACAGATAAAGTTGGTTTGAATCCGAGGATTATAAAGAGGTAGGGTTTATAATCAATAGACCAAAATATCTTTGCAATTGCATTTGCATTTTGTTTATAATTGATAGACCACTTTTTAGAAATATCTACCATGTTGAGTAAATGATTTGCCTGTCATGTGAATTTTTTATAATAAGGGATAACCAATAATTAAATTTCATTGAGAGTTTCAAAATTAATTGTTTGACACATCTACAATCACGAGACAAGCGTGAGAATCAAGGTAGTGATATTATCTTTGACTAAAGCTGCTAATGGTGGTCCATGGTTCAAACAACCAAATCTACTATAACTGCAATACAGATTATAAAGTAAAAACAACATAGACTACCATTGAAACACATAGAAAAAACCATAAGGTTGGGAAAATGAATTCACTAACCTCATTATAGGTGGTTCTTCCCTTGCTTTCCACTTTCTCACACACCATGCATATCAAAATCAAAACAAATATTAATTGACAAAACACATAATTGCCAATAACCTCGGTTTGGAAGTCTCACAAAACAAATATTATAATTTACATGGTCAATATAAGAGTGAACAAAGAGCAAACCTTTGATGCTAAACTATCAAACCATTTGGAGGCAAAAAACAGTGACTTTATATGTTTATAAGGAGCAACTGGAAAACCTATAAAACTGTACATATTAGATTACAAATAAACTAAAACCTAAAACTTGTAACAGATGTGCAAACTAAGGGGGTGTTCTTATTTGTGTTTCCAAGTGTTTATCTGAATATTATTACATGAAGTCATCATAATCAATTGATAATGTTTTGATTAAACTATGGTTTTGATATCTGATTATTTAGAATGTTAAATAGCAGCTATCAGTTTCATACCCTTTTAAGAAAAATGTACAACAAAGTTGGAATAAGATTACCAACATTATCATCTTATAACCGATAACTATTGTTTCATTTGTCATTCTATACCTTGATATCCTAACAATTTAATAGCACTTGAACAATACCTTGGCCTTTTTCTTCTCAGACTATTTTTCATCAATGAAGAATCGTATTAAGAAAGAGTCCTTAATAAGAAGAATCGTATTTTTCACTTGGACTTCTAGTTGCTTTGACTTGCAGTTGCTGTTAAGATTCTGACTGCCAGAAGACATCTTTGCTCTTCGTTGATCTATTTGCTTATCACTTTTTACTGTCAATCCTTCAAATAAAATCGACCTTAACTCTTCTAATGTTATCACATGAATGTTGTCCTTATATATTTGGTGTTTTTTAGGAGAGATGGTTAACTTAATACATAAGATAACGAATTATGTCCATTATGACCATTAGGGTTTTAAGAAGAAGATAAAAAAACTTACATCAACCTTTTAATGAGCTGTGAGCCTGTAAAACACAAAAACAAAAGAAATTTCTCATCCACTGGTCAGACTGAAAAAAAGTAAATGAAAATAATATTAGGGTTTATGATGGAGAAGTTATGAAGATGTGTATGGCTGTATGCGTAATAAATTTTTTTTTCATGTGATGTTAACGTCGGATCTTTGACTCTTCGTTTTTGGAGATGTATATCAACTTAAAATTAATTCCATATTTATCTCTTTGTTATAGATTTGAATAAATTATATGAGAAGTAAATATACTTTACATGACCTTATATATTTTAATTTGGTAAACATAATCAAAAAACATAATTGGCCTAGTGGTTATGTTGTTTGTTAATATTACAAACAACTCAAGTTCAAATCTTGTAGGCTTCAATTTTTTTAGGAAAACGAATTTTACTAACAAAAAAAACTAAAAACTGAATTTTACCAAAAAAAACTAAAAAACGAATTTTACCAAAAAAAAAAATATATATAGTAATGACATGGCATCCATGATGACATAGCGTTATGATGTGGCATAAAATGGTCAAATGCCTCCTGTTATATTTAATGTATGTATATATATATATATATATATATATATATATATATATGAACTGTTTTAATATTTTGTAACAATTCAAAGTTTTATAAATTCTAGAAGTATTTTATTATAATAGTACATTTCATAAGGAGTCCAGGCATATAAAGAACTCGAAAAACAAAGCCACAAAGAAGGAGTTATGAATTTTATGAGATTACGATAATTAAATATATAAAAGTGTTTTTATAAAACTTATTTTATAAAAACTGGTACTGTTTTGAATCTGATAATAATATATAGTTATTTTGTGATGATATATCATCTCAATAGGAAACCGTGCATATAAAGAACTCTAAAACCGAAATTATAACGAAGGAGATACGATTTTCGTAAGATTAAAGTTATAAAAATGATTTAATAAACTTTTTTGAATTTACTGTTTCGACACAGATTTTTATAAAATATGTGAGTATTTTATTTAAATTGTTTATCTCGTTACGATTCCATACATATAAAGAACAAGTGAAACGGAGTTAAAATGAGTAAGTTATGAGTTTTTAAAGATTTCGGATAAATAAAAATTATAAAAACTAATTAATTTTTATAAACAATTTTTTACATTTTCATAAAACTACAAGGAAGCTGTTAACATTTTAAAATATGGTTTACGAGTATTTTCGGGTCCGTTTGGACTATAAAAACGTTAATAAATATTGTAGTATCATTTATATAATATTTATATACGTTTTTAACCTTGTAAATATTATTTTATAAAACAATTAAACTATTTATATAATATCATTATATAATCAATAAGTATTATTAACGAATAATCAATTGTTGGACAAAAATAATATTTTCTTTACAGATACAAATACTTAAACATTTATTTAACCAGTACGATTTAAATATGGTTTCGACTTTTATAAATTAAACAAAAACTAGTTGGTGGTGATGTAACTCTATAATTTATATTTTAGTATTTATATTAAATACATTATAATCATACGGCCTATAATTAATTAGGTTGCATTCGGAATTCGCGAGGCATTTCACTTACTTGATTTATATAATCAATTCATTTCACTTGAGGTGAGTTCATAGCCCCGTTTTTATACAATTACAATGATTTACAACTTTGGGGGTGAGAAACATGCTGTTAGGAATCCTAGATTTGATGAGACAAAATAAATAAAAGAATGAAACACAAGGGTCGAAGTCATGTAGATGGAATTCTACAAAAGATGAAGATTCTGAAAGATCTCCTTATTCAGATAGAAGATATAGAAGATAATATTAAAAGTTAGGAAGATATTATTTGTTCTTATCCTTTGTAAAAGTCTGATGTCTCTATTATATAAAGAGACATAGGCGTGTAATTTTAGGAGTGTCAATGTGTGTGTACACCAAAGTGTAAAAGATGTAGACGTCTATTGTGTGTTGTGTAGCCCTAAGGATCTTTGATCCCTGTTACTAGTTAGTGTAACCGGTCTATACTGATCATAAAGTATTTGGGGTTGGTTGGAACGTATGATAATAAAACCTTGTTCAATAACATTGATGTTCTTATTTATATTCCGCTGCATATTGCTATCATTGATATTGTTAATCCTAGATATAAGTTCTAAACAAACTGAGCTTAAATTATCTCAACAGGTGGTATCAGAGCCAGGGGGCTCGTGATCTAGGATTCTTACAAGGTGTTATTGTCAAAAACAAGAAGGTTTAAAGGTTATTGAGCTTTCTGATTTTGGTTATAGTCAGATTCGGTAAAACTAGGGTTCTACAATAAACCCTAAATTCGATCAAGCAGGTTTAAGTATTCAAGGATGTTACTAGCCTACATTGAAGAAGCTGCTAGTTCGAATATTGCACATGGTGATGTTATTAGCGTTTTATTTTATCTCTTACTGTCACATCGCAAGATGATTCATTCTTGATTGGAAACCCTAATGGTATGTATTCGTCTACGTTTACTGTTGCTGCTTTATAACATATTTGTGTTGATGGACTTGAGTGTTCATGATTGGATCTGTTAAGGGTTTATAAAACCCTAGTAAAGGTGTGAATCGGTCCAATGAAGCACATCAAATTGAAGCAGCAGAAAACCCTAATTCATCTAGGGTTGGATCGTTTTCTATTACTTGTACAATGAAGCAGCAGGTATTGAATGGTGTAAAGAAAACCTAGGGTTTTACCTAGGGTTTTTGATCGTTTTCTGGTCGTCATGGAACAAGCAGAAGATGTTGTGGTCGACTGAAGTTATCAGTCATACAAGTGGGTATACTTGTTTTGATTTTAATAGCAAAACTGGTGAACAAGATAGAACGAGTATGGCTATTGGTAGAAAAAGATGGACGGACTGAGGTTACTGGTGGCGTACATGTTTATTTTTTAAAGTTGCCAAAGATAAGTTAATACTGTTCTTAAACGTTAAAACTGCTCTTTTGTGTTAATATTGACATAACAAGTTTGTTTGTGCTGCATGGATACAAGAATGAGTTAGTACTGCTTGGTATCGAAGGGTTAGTTTACTACTACCAAGTATTACTTACAACTGCCAAGGTAAACTTAATACTGCTACTTGATTTTTAGTACTGCTAGTATTGGGCTCAAAAGAAATTTAGTATTGTTCGAATATTATTAGTGATGCCAGTTTACTACTACTTTGTGTTGCTCATTTAAGGGGAAGTTCTAGTATTCTTGGATTCAAAGGCATGATTAATACTAGCAGGTTATGATTTGATACAACAAGAAGAAGTTTCAGATGTGATTAATACTGTTGTATTAATACTGGTGGTTAAAAAGTTTATACTGCTTGTTTATAGTTTGTACTTCCAGTTATGCCCGATATCGGACAGTTCATGGTTTTGGAACTCGGATTGATTTAAAAAGTAGTTTTGGAATTAATTGGATTAATTGGTTACGAAGAAGATTGTTTATAACTTATTTGACGATGAAGTGGAATTACTCGGTTACGTGTTTTATCATATCTTTTAGCAGGAGATAACTTGTTCGTGCTTAGAAACGATATGATGAAGACTTGACAAATCTAGCAAAGGCGTGTGATCTATAAACTTATGGTGGTCAATGCTCACATTTGCTATCACTTGTTATGTATCTCATAGAAGATGAGGATTTTTGTCAAGAGATTGCGGTCTACTTATATTTCATATATTTATTTATAAGTTTGACGTCACGTAGATAGTACAAGATATAAGACACAAGTTTGGGTTATTCTACTTCAGCATCAAGTTAGTTATACTTAGTTTTCTTTATCAGTAATCATTACAAAAAGCCTACATAATTTAAAGATTCAAGAGATGGTTGACATATTGGTTTCAGGGGAAGCTTAATTGACAAAGTGTTTAACCATCAGAATATATTCACGCACCACTTGAGGTGAAGGTTTTTACTGCTGCTAAATCATTATTACTACTGCTAGTTTAAGTTTCTACTACTTGAATTCATTTATCTTATTATGCGTCATAGAGGGTAATTTTAGTTGGTAGAATGCTTGGATTAGAAGTTTTGATATATGGTTCGTGGTTTTGAAGATCAAAGTTGCATATATTTTGTCCCCTATTGGATTATGACAAAAAGGGGAAGAAGATGTTAATAGGTACGATTTGCAACTTGTAGATCCTTGGTGTGTCATGGTACAAAGGAAATCTAATTAAGGGGAAGTTTGTTTCATTCAGAGAGATCCATGATCTCAACTTCTCTATTTCAGGGGAAGTTCGTACACGACTATTTATTTGTTTTGTCTTCATCAAATAGGGGAAGATTATTGGGAATCCTAGATTTGATGAGACAAAATGAATAAAAGAATGAAACACAAGGGTCTAAGTCATGTAGATGGAATTCTACAAAAGATGAAGATTCTGAAAGATCTCCTTATTCAGATAGAAGATATAGAAGATAATATTAAAAGTTAGGAAGATATTATTTGTTCTTATCCTTTGTAAAAGTCTGATGTCTCTATTATATAAAGAGACATAGGCGTGTAAGTTTAGGAGTGTCAATGTGTGTGTACACCAAAGTGTAAAAGATGTAGACGTCTATTGTGTGTTGTGTAGCCCCAAGGATCTTTGATCCCTGTTACTAGTTAGAGTAACCGATCTATACTGATCATATAGTATTTAGGGTTGGTTGGAACGCATGATAATAGAACCTTGTTCAATAACAATGATGTTCTTATTTATATTCCGCTGCATATTGTTATCATTGATATTGTTAATCCTAGATATAAGTTCTAAACAAACTGAGCTTAAACGATCTCAACACATGCATTGTTTTATATTTGGACGCAAGTACACTTTAAATAAATTACGAGTTTGCCTAAGTAGCTATAACCCACTATGCTCATGAATCATGAACTGTTAATTATTGGTTGTAAGCGCGAATGTTAAGAATAGATCTATTTGGGATTGACATCCCTGTTCGGGTGAGTAGCGCTCACTAGTTTCGGCGGTACCGAACTAACGGACGTATACCATGTCGGATTTGGATGTTGCGGGTTGAACATCTACACGGGCACATTATTGGCATTAATTTGCATATACATACATGTTGTAACTTTAGTGTCATGAGCTTAGCGCAGGCGTAATTACATTTTGAGATATTGTATGTGTTACATGTCTTACACTTTGAAATCTTGTGGTCCTACTTTATACATTACATAAACCTGTGAATTCACCAACTTTATGTTGACGTTTTAAAGCATGTTTTTCTTAGGTCAATAAGGTACAAGGGCAAGGATACGTTGGGTGTCGTCATTTTGAGAGTCATATTGCATAAAGATTTGTGTGCATTACATTTGGGATATATTTGTTTTGTATTAAAATCTTTACATTTTCAAGGATGAACAAGTTAAGCTTTGAGCCTTTGTAACAAACAATTTCATTAAATCCAGTGTATCATTTTCTAATGACTCATTTAGAGGTCGTTCTCTCATCTTGTGCTATTGGTCTATGAAGTAACACTCTCAGACCCTTATTCCGCTGCGACCCTATTTGGGGGGTGTTACATGTGTGTGGAGGGCTGCCCTTAATAGGCTACCTACTCACCAGAACCTAGAATCTCGCGGCGTTATTATCTCCTCAACCTTGTGTCCTTTTTGTGGGATTGTTGTTGAAGAAATTAACCATTGCATTCTTTCTTGCTCGTATGCTTCTAACGTTTGGAGGAAAGTGTAGGATTGGTGGAGCTTGGGTTCGTCTAATGTCTTCCCGCCTTTCTCTATCCAAGATATTGCCTTAGGTTCGGTCTCTAACCTTGGTTGTAACCGCATGGATAAGATTGTTTATAGGGTCTTCCAATGTTCTCTATGGGCCATTTGGAAATGGAGGAACAAGCTTGTTAATGCTAAGCTGGAGGACGTCGCAAGCATTAAAGAGGAAGATATCTTTCCTTCGATTCAACGCCTCACTAAAACTTGGATTGCTGCTCGGTTTTCTAAAGGTTTTGTTGAATGGGATAGATGAATTTCAAGACCCTTTGATGTTCTGAATATTAGCTGATGTTTTTTTTTGTTTTCGTGTTCTTCCTTCATGTTTCCGTTTTGTATTGTTGTTTTGTTGGGCCTTCTTCTTGGAGCCCTTTTTAATAAAATCTTAGCCTTTCCAAAAAAATGATTTTAGCGTTGAAAATATATAGGGTATGTTTGGCACGTAAGATTATAAAGAGATTATGATTAATTTTTGAAAAAAACAAACTATTTAAAATATAAGCTTTGTTTGCCATATGAATTTATAAGGGATTGTAATTTTTTTTCTTTATAATCTATTAAAATCAAATGTCACTTCATATAACTTATAATAATATTCTCTTTTCATAATTTTTATCTCATTCCATCTACAGTTTCATCTCCGGTTGCAGCAACAGTTACTTTTGTTAAACATACTATATACTTTTTCCGTTTTAATTTATTAGTTCGCTTTTAACTTTTTGAAGTCTTTCTTTTTAAATTTATTATCTAACACAAACAAAAATATTTATAGTTAAAGTTGAAAAATAAAAAGTTAAAAAATCAAAAATGAACTAATAAATTGAAACGGAAAAAGTACTATGTTTTGTGTTATCCATATTGTTATATGGGGTATTTTTATTTTTGCCCCAAAAGATTTTGGTGTATGCACCTATTGCCTTAAAAAAAGTCTCTTCCTCAAATGTCTCAGAGCGACCGGAGCGACTAGAGCGACCTAATTAAAAATTATTAAAAGTAGAACCAAAAAATAGTTTTTGTACTTTTTTAATACTTTTTTGTACTTTTAATAATTTTTAATTAAGTCGCCCTGGTCGCTCTGGGGCTTTTGAGGAATGCACTTTTTTTTGGGCAATAGATGCATACACCAAAATCTTTTGAGGCAAAAATAGAAATACCACTTGTTATATTATCTCTAAGACTCTAACACGTGACAAAAACTATTTTTTTAGTTAATAAATATAATCGTGGTTGGATATGACGTTTATACATTTTGCCTTTCCTTTTGCAATTCCATAAATACCACAATTATTATGGTTGCCAGTCGGCCAGTCCTACATGACATAAAGAAAATTAGAAAGGCGTAGTTGTCATCTCCAGAATTCTATAATCAAAGTTTTCATTCTAAGGTGCCATTTGGTTACAGTATATCGGAGGGAATTCATGGCATTTGCATTTTAATTTCTCTTAAATATTGTGTTTGGTAACATAAATGAGGGAATTTAAATTTCATGAATTGCCAAAATGAAAGAAATTAAAATGACTTCAAAAAGTGAAGAATTTTAATTTACTTGGGAAAAAAATTTATAAACTTTTTTTTCTAGTTGTTTTTGTTTTATTTTTTCTTGGTTTGTTGTTTTTTTAAATCAAAAGATATCCATCATTTTAGTCGGGTCGGGTTGGTAGCGTTCGGGTCGAGTCAAGGTTAAAAATTTCATACCCGAAACCGACCTTATTTGAATTCGGGTTAGTAGGTTTCGTGTCAATTTGGGTCAGGTCAGCTCGGGTCGGGTCAACTCGGATCGGGTCTGTATGGGTTCGGGCCAACTCGGGTCGGGTCCGTTCGAGTTTGGGTCAACCCGAATATGAGTAAAACGTAATGAAATTGATTTTTTTGTCATCGTTCATATCGAATATTTATAAATTTATTTTAGAAAGATATCTATTTGGGTCAATCGGGTCGACCCGAAACCGAGTTACCAAAAATTTCAACCCGATACCCGACCTTATTTAGTATTCGGGTTATTCGGGTTGACCCGAATAAATTTTTTTACCCGCGTAAACCGACCCGAATAGGCATAATCAGGGTCGGGTTGGGGTTTTTTTGACACCCTATTCGTCCCTCCCTAAAAATTAAAATAATAAACCAAATGACAAATTACAAAAATTATAAATTCTGTCAACCAAACATGCGTAGGCATTTTAAATTCCGGAATTTTAAATTCTCAAGAATTTAAATTTCCTAGAATTTAAATTTTCGGAATTTCAAATTAATGAACCAAACGGCACCTAAGGGTATTTTTGATGACACGTAGCAGTAGCAGTAAGCAGGAGCAGTTAGCAGGAGCAGTTAGCAGTAGCTGTTTGTTTGGTAATGTAGCTGTAAGATGTAATTAAAAGTGTAAAATTACAAAAAATGGCATATAACCTAGTTAAAGAAATTATAAATTTTATATTTGACGGTATAGATGTAATTTTATAACAAACTGCTTGGAGCAGTTATAAAATGCTTATTTAATAAACATTTGAGATTTGAGCGGTTAATCAATATTTAAATGCTTGTTAAGGTGTTGCCAAATAAACTTTTCATCTAAAATACTTACCGCTTGTCGCTTCAAAACGCTTGTTGTCAAATAAAGCCTAATATTGATTTGAATGACAAAAATCGAATAATTGATACATTAAAGTATGGATGACTATGTGCACCGTCATGCCAAAATAATGCATACCTATCTATGCAAGTCACACACACATCTTACATTATATATAACAGGATACAACAATGCCACCTCATATAACATAAATGCCACATAATCATCAAAGAATGCCACCTTACCATAATTTAATCCACGTCATCACCTTTTAAAGACACCTAAGCATTTTTTAATCCACATAGGCAGCCAAGAAAGCCACCTAAGCATTTTTATGTGTCCACGTGTGCATTAATTTTGCCACATATGCAGCATGAGTGAAAATCCTGAAAATAAATTGGTGCTAAAAAGGCTTTGACAAGATTCGAACCTTGGTCTATGCACCCACAACATATGCATTTACCACTAGACCACAATGGTAGTTGTGGAATGTTTTTAAAAAATAAAATAGATAAGGTTTAAGTTTAAAAAAGTGTTATTTTTAATTCAAATGTATAATTCTGTTTTTATGTCTGCATTTAATATAAAACCTACAATTAATGATATGGTTTAATGAAAGTCAAAGGCATTCAAAAAATTCAGTTACAATTTATTAAGAAAATGATTCATGAGAGAGAACAATTAAGCCATCACTTTAATGGTAAATCAATTCTTTCCAAAGAAAACTGGCGATTCCTGTTTTTAATTCAAATGTTTTTATGTCTGCATTTAATATAAAACCTACAATTAATGATATGGTTTAATGAAAGTCAAAGGCATTCAAAAAATTCAGTTACAATTTATTAAGAAAATGATTCATGAGAGAGACCAATTAAGCCATCACTTTAATGGTAAATCAATTCTTTCCAAAGAAAACTGGCGATTTCTAATTCAGCACCACCATCACACGATGATTGAAACTAGGTTTATGAAAATATATTGGATCTACAATCTTTGCCCTGAACAAGAGGTGAGTTTTACGTCTCCTTTTTTTCTTTAATGCTTTATGGCAAAATATTGATCCACAGTTATTTTTTATTAAGAATATGAATCGAAAGTTATTTACTGGAAAAGGGTGGAGTTTAAAAAGGTATTATCACTATACATCTCTTTAATCACTCCTCAATTCAATCCCCTCACCTTTGATTCACAATAATCTTCATAGAAAATTCAGGTAGTAGATTGTAGGTGAACAACTTGGACAAATACATGTATATTCGTGTAGAGATATGATTTTTGCATTTATTTTGTGTAATATGTCTAATTGAATCATCATGTAATAGGTGTCGTCATTGTTATCTGTGAATTTATAGCATGGCTATAAAAAATCACGTTTGTAATCCAGGCCACCAATTGATTCTGTATCTAAGAAGAACAGTTGGCCCATGAGAGTCAAGTGTTTCATATATATAATCTCTTTTGTAATTGTCCCCCTAATTCACAAGCAGTTATGTAAGTTCACTTAAAACCTAATATTGATTTCTTTTAATTATTTAATTTATGAAAGTGTTAGATATGTTTAAGGTTAGAGGTGCAACCAGATAATCATATCAAGTATCTGATGAAAGGTTTAAGGAATCTTGGTCCTTTGTTTGTTGTATTGGATGCTAAGTATGTTTTTTCACTGCCACACACATACACATACAGTTGTGATTTAATTGATATTGTTTATGATGTTTTACAGCTGGCCGTGGTTATTTTATTGGATCCTTCATTCGATTGCCATATTAGGAGAGTGTGTTGATGTGGCTTTGGATCATAATCCTATCGATTTTTTGAGTCGCTGCAAGGTTGGAGGTTTCATCTGTGAATTTTTGCAAAATGAGTTTTGTTAAATGTTTTCTTGCGGATTGTTTATCCTTTTGGGATTTTGTTTTCAGGATGAGTATGGTGGACATGGTTGAGGACCTGGCAGGCAAGTAAAGTTCAGTCATGTTAATTGACTAATCAACATTTAAATTTATCATGTCCAAGGAGCTTCTCCATTTAAATGTATCAACATTTAATTGATTTCGGATGAAGGAGCGTCTAAGGTATGTTAATAAAAAATTTATGTTTTGTGATAAAATATTTATGGGCTCTAAAGTTAGCAATCCAACATCTATAACTTTTTAAGGCATGTATGTCAATATGTGCAGTGATGATTGTGACTAAATATATGTCAATAAGGCATGGCAGGCTGATAAAAAAATTCATTCTCATTCATGATTTATCATCACATCAAGGTATTTATTTTGATTGCTTAAGTTTGGATTTATTTACTAGATAAAGTTATGTTTTTTTATATATGATTTTGGGTGATTGGTTTTTAGTTAATCTTATACATGTTTCAGTAATTGATAGTGATACATATTCTAAGTGTATGAACACCAAGTGTTTGATGAAATGCCTAAAGAAATTTAATTACAAAAAACTTTTCATTTGATTATAACTTAAGCTGGGATTTTTTAAAAGCTACTGCAAATGAAGGTATAGGGGTTTGACTAAATTTAACATTGACCACGTATTTACTTTTTATATGTAACATGTTGGTGTTTTTGAATGTAGTTTTTCGTATAATAAAGTTGCATATTGAGTGCTTGATGAAAATGCTTAATGTAATGGCTGCAACAGGTTGATCCTACTAAGGCAACGATATTATAGCTCCAAGAACACCTTGGATTGAAATAGAAAGTTTAGATACGAACAAAATTCCACAACATGATCATTTATTTTGTTGTTATTGCAGGATTTAAACTATTTTGATTCATTTTAGGATCTAAAGCAAAGTTAGAAGAGCACAACAGGTCATGTAATGAGCGGTATGTATTTTTTTTTTGGAACGGCGATTTTATTAGAAACAAAAACTAGCAAGGAGCTAGATTACAAAACAATAATATAGGGGTTTTTGAGCCATTCGTTCCATCCGAACGAGGCTTTAGATCTATACTTACACCAATAAAAAGAACTAGCAATTGAACATTATCAATATGCATCGACTTCGAAGGTTTTCCTCTGTCAATAAGGGCATGTGTCTATTAGTCCGACGTAACCCCAATGGTGTACCAATAACTCTTGAAACATCTTTTTGAGTTTGGAATCCTACGAATTGAAACATAGCAAGAACTTCCATTCTGCAATTTGAGTTCAAGTTTGCGTGATCCAAATTCCACCAGCTCAAAACTTATTAGCAAATGTTCCGAACCAATCCACACCTAAAGAACAAATGGTCGTCGATTCAATAACATTATCACAAATGGGACCGACTATATCTGAATGTCAATACAATACGAGAAATGTTGATACGGGTAGGGTTAAAGCATCGGTCTTGATTTTTAGGCAGATCGTTTGATTTTTATCGGGACACACTTTTACCCATCCTAGTTTCTTCTCACAATATTCGGAAGGCATTTCTCTTTGATACGTCTACCGAGCAGAGGCCAACGAAAATAATACCCCGTTACTCTCCCAGATCCCAATTCCATCTGTCTGCCGAAATAGGTACGATAGTGACCAGAAAGATACCAATTCTCCAAGCTGTCGAATTGATTTTTGTTTTTTTTTTTTTACTCGATCCCCCTCTAGGAATTCGACGGAAGGAGCAGACAAAATCGTGTCGCCTATCTTGGATCTACAGTAACATCCTTTCGAGGATCAAGCGCGTATAATATGGGAAAAATGTCTGTTTAAAAATGCCCCTTAGTATGCCAATGATCAACCAGATTTTGGTGGACTCCCGTTTCCATCTTATGAGTCAGATAATCAAAAAAACGTTCTTTTCTTTTCTTTGGAGAGATCGAACTTCACTCAAAATAGTAAAGCCAACATGATTGTCAGGAGAGTCCATGCCGAAGAATTTTACCCACCCACACCGTGATAGCCACAATAACTTTAGTCCAATGAGAGTCTTTTTGCGAGAAGAAACTTCAAAACCCACTTATCAATAATGCCTCTATTTTATCGCAATTAAGATAGACACGCCTAGCCCGCCTCATTTTTTGTCTGTCAAAAAACATTGTTCCATTTAACCCAAGAAGCCTTTTTACTACCCGGATCATGGCCATTAAAGAAATGACTTCTAATAGACTCCAAGATATGAAGCACCTTTGAAGGAACTTTGAAAATAGACATGTGAAAGACTGGAATAGATCCTAAAACCGATTTCAACAAAGTTAAACGACCACCAATAGATAAAGTTTTGGATTTCCATTTGGAAAGCCGAGACTTCACTTTTTCAACTATCTCTTGCCATGCTTGAACACGTGTCATAGAACTCCACTCTAGTCCCAAGATAGTTTGAAAGGACACTTAAGAACGAGACATCTTACTTTGAGCCGGCTTGGGATGACCTGAGCACTTTCCACACATTAATCTCCATATCTTACTTTTGTTCAAGTTAATCTTAAGGCCGAAGCATGGAAATGCATTCAAAAACGTGAATCAAAGTGGAGATATTACCCCCTGTCACTCCACTCCTCCACTTAGCAAATAGCATCATACGCTATAGAAACATATGCGAAAGACATAAAGATTGATCTAACACAATACCTTTAAACATCCCCGCGTTTACGATCCTTTGAAAAGATAAATGATGGATCTCCATCCCGGTGATAAAGAGGAAGGGGATAAAGGTTCACTTGTTTCAACCCTTTATAGAATTGGAACTCATTCGTAGGACATCCATTGACAAGAATAGAACCCTTAGAAGAAGTTAGGCAACTTTGAATCCAGTTACGCCATTTACACCTGAAACCGAACTCTTTAAGAACATCATCTAAAAAATCCCATCTAATCGAATCGAAGGCCTTTTCAAAATCGACCTTAAAAATTAGAGTTTTCTTCTTTTTGGTTACACCACTGGAGAATCTCATTAAGAATAAACGGGCCGTCTAACATTTGTCTTTCGGCGATAAACGCAGATTGCACTTCATTAACAATGTCCCCCAAAACATTAACAAGCCGGTTAGACAAAATCTTGGCAATGATCTTGTAGATACTTCCAATGAGGCTAATAGGTCTAAAGTCCTTGACCAAGTTAGGTCGGGATTTTGGGATCAAAGCTTTAAATGATGAGTTAATCCAGAGAGGATTTCTCATGAATGAAGAAATGATTTACAGCCATATAAACATCGTGCTCAATAACAGGCCAAAAATGCCTATAAAAGCCAAAAGAAAACCCGTCAGGGCCTGGGGATTTGTCTGTGCCACAGCCCTAAACAACCGTTTTAATCTCCTGTTTAGAAACTTCTCGCTCGAGGTCCTGTTATGATCTTCGGAAGAGATGTTTTCGGAAATCTCATAATCAATATTAGCACGCCTTCCGAAAGGTTTAGCGAATCTATCCCTGAAAATTGAGAAAGAAATTATTGTTTGGACATCATTAGATGCTCCTTCCATAACGCCATCAATCGTAAATACCCCTGCTTGTCTCAATTTGATTACGTTTTTTATTCAAAATTCCGTGGAAAAAATTTGAGTTTTCATCGCCTTCGATTGACCATTTGATCTTGGCCTTTTGAGCCAAATCCATGGAATGAATATGATCAATGTTACGAAGAGCAGCCAACACCTCCATTCTTTTTTCCGCTTCTACCTCAGTACCTGTACCTTTGTCAATAACCGCATCTAACTGGTTCAACTCCTTCTTAAGATTTGCAATAGTAGAAACTATTTTTTTTTGTTATCTTTTAATCCAAATCTTGATGTGAGCTTTAAGGAATTTCAATTTACCCGCCAAGTTACGCATTCCATTAGAGTCAACAGAAGGGGCAGAATTCCAAGTTGAAGTGACGAAATCATTAAAGCCCTCGAGATGAATCCAATGGTGAAAGAATCGGAAGGGAACCGGACCATAATCATGGGCCGACTCTCGAAGAAGAAATGTTACGCCACAGGCTCACAGTTCCACCCTCGTATTGTCGGGATGTTGTTGTTGCTGGGAATATCATTCAGACGGTCCAGGCTGGCTTAAGGCAAGCATATGAGTGTATTGCATCTGCTCCTATGTAAGTTGTTTCTGAGTTAGTGTTTGTAGTTACTTCAATAGTTTAGTTAGTTTGTTTAAAAAAAAAACATATGTACTCTTAGATAGTTTTATATATTAGTTTCTTTTGACAAAATAGCATTTAACATCCTTAGATTTAGATACATCCTTGTAATAGTATAGTGTTGTAAAGATATAGTGTTGTATAACTTTGGTGTTAGTGCTTGCACTGCACGACAAATGGTTTTCAGCTCACCATGGCTAACAGCCAAGAAAGAGTCTGGCTCACCATTGCAAACGGCTTTGGTGTGTAACTCAAATCCGTTGATAGCTGTAAGGGTTTGCTAAAAATCCTATGGCCTTCACTCACCATGTTCTTGTAACAAAGAGTGGCTAGTCCAAGAGGGTACGGCTCTTGGTAAAGACTTTCTCAAATCCGTTGATAGTTGACAATTTACTAAAAATTGTATGGTTATCGACTCACCATATTACTCTGTGTATGAAGAGTTGGCTAGTCCTGAGCAAACGGCTACAGGTAAAGACATGTCAAATCCGTTGTATGGCTGTGACGGTTTGCCAAAAACTGTTAGGGTATTCCAATTCACCCTTGATTCACGTTCTGAGAAATTGGACTGGTTTTTGTTACACCAGGGTGTTTGTTTTCACCAAAGTATCAACTAGCCCAAGAGTGAGTAGCTACTTGGTAAAGGCTTATCCAATCTACTTATGTTGCTGCAAAGACTGGAAGCTGCTGTTCTTTGATTGCTACCTCATTTGATTCTGCTGTTCATCGAGTTCATGCTGTTTCATTTGATGCTGCTGTTTTGGATGTTGCTTCTCCGGTTTCTGCTGCTTGTATTGTTGCTGCTGGTTACATTGTATCTGCTGGTATTTGTGATGCTGCTGGTTCGTTTGTTCTTGCTGTCTTCATTTGCGGATTACTTTGTTTCTGCTGCTACTCAATCCTCTTGCTTCGAGAAGATCTATCTAGAAACTTAGAATTAACAGAGACAAAACCAAGTTTAGGGGATGATTGTTGGGAATTATTGAAAACGACTAAGTGTCATTTCTGCTATTAGAGATGTTCGTTTTTGCTGATGGCGTTCCTGCTGGTCATGTTCTCATTTCTGCTGACAGATATAGAATCTGCTGATCTTATTTATAGACGTGATTATTGTATGCAGGAATTATAGTTATATTCTAGAGTTATCTCATGAAGATAGGAATGAGATATATTAGGAAGAGATTGATGTATATCTCTTACGCGTTTTTAGTTATCTTGTTTAGCAATTTAGGGTTTCTTCTCTATAAAAGAAACCTTTAGCATTAGGGTTTTGTACTGATTACGCATTACACAAACAGTTTATTATCAATAGAGAGATCCATAGAGGATCATTGTTTATATTTGTTCTTCTTTATACTGCATTGTTTAGTTTCCGCCTAAACAATTGTTAGAGTCTCTCACGTATATACTTGTGATTACATAAGTACTATACAACCACAAAGGCTAGAAGATCTATCTAGTTTTAGATCCTAACAAGTGGTATCAGAGCCTGGAGAGAGCCTCTGATAAAGAAGAATCACTTGTTACCACAACAAAACTTTGTTTCTTTAACCGTTAACTATGTCAGAACCCATGCCTACAATACCTAGCAGTAACATTCACTTATCCTAACCCTAATCCATCTGCTTCACCTTCATTCACTCAAGATGATACCTCGGAATCTTTCATACCTGAACCCACACAACCAATGCCTACATTCACTCAAACTGCTTTCTCACAACCTGCTGTTAACTATCAGCAGGTTCAACCAAATCAATCTATCTTCTCACAACCTGTTGTTCACTTTCAACAGACTCAACCTACTCAGACCAACCAGACTGGTGAGCAGTACCCTCAAAACCCTAATGATAAAGGTTTCTTTTATAGAGAAGAAACCCTAAATTGCTAAACAGATTCCTAATATATTGTTGGGAATTATTGAAAATGACTAAGTGTCGTTTCTGCTGTTAGAGATGTTCGTTTCTGCTGATTATGTTCCTGCTGGTGTCATGTTTCTCATTTCTGCTGACAGATATAGAATCTGCTGATCTTATTTATAGATGTGATTATTGTATGCAGGGAATTATAGTTATATTCTAGAGTTATCTCATGAAGATAGGAATGAGATATATTAGGAAGAGATTGATGTATATCTCTTACGCGTTTCTAGGAATCTTGTTGAGCAATTTAGGGTTTCTTCTCTATAAAAGAAACCTTTAGCATTAGGGTTTGGTACCGATTACGAAATACAAAAACAATTTATTATTAATAGAGAGATCCATAGAGGATCATTGTTTATATTTATTCTTCTTTATAAAAGCTACTGCAAATGAAGGTATAGGGGTTTGACTAAATTTAACATTGACCACGTATTTACTTTTTATATGTAACATGTTGGTGTTTTTGAATGTAGTTTTTCGTATAATAAAGTTGCATATTGAGTGCTTGATGAAAATGCTTAATGTAATGGCTGCAACAGGTTGATCCTACTAAGGCAACGATATTATAGCTCCAAGAACACCTTGGATTGAAATAGAAAGTTTAGATACGAACAAAATTCCACAACATGATCATTTATTTTGTTGTTATTGCAGGATTTAAACTATTTTGATTCATTTTAGGATCTAAAGCAAAGTTAGAAGAGCACAACAGGTCATGTAATGAGCGGTATGTATTGAGTTTTCTCCGAACCAAATAACCTGGTTTATACAGATGTTTATCAAATATTAAATACTCATTTTGATGGTTTTTCTAGGAAATAGTGCTTACATAATTACTTGCAACAAAGGAACAAGCTAAGAGGTATATAACGATTCTTAGTTAAAACATCATTCATCTATCGGTTCTTGATACTCTTATTTTTGTCTCCTACGATTTTAAATCCATTTTTTTATTTGAGGGGTTAGTAGGAAAACTTGATGCTATATCAAAAGGTTGTCAAATGGGACAAAAATAACTTACTTTTGTTCCTTTTAACGCTTCAATATGTATGCACAACTTCCTTCTTTAAATAACTTACTTTTGTTGCCTGAAGCACCAAGTAACCAAATCAGATACTATTTATTGTTTGATTAATATTTTTCCCCATTTCATGGTTCTATAAATATCGTATTATTTGTTAAAGTGCTGCATATTTTACTGCCAATAACGATGTGGGCTCGAGCCCTAATAATGCTTTCTCCAAACCAGATCCTCATGCGCATGACAAGACCAGTCCTCCTGGTCCTTTTGATGGTGACAAGGTACAATTTCATGTCCACAATACAGATGTATGAGTGTCTTAAGGCATCAGATGAATCCCCAGATGAACCATTGGAGTCAGACCAAGCTCTTCTTTAAAAAGGTAATACTTTCTTCCAAATGAACCATTGGAGTCAGATTAAAATCTTTATTTCAAAATATGACGAAAATGGATTATCATATATGAGAGAAATCTTACATGCTTCTTCCTGTTATTGGAAGGTAAGCTTCAAAATAATGTCCGCATAAACACTAAAGGGTCTGTTTGGGATTGCATTTAATGTTTGAATTTCCTTATGTTAAAACATTCATATTTTAATTCAATGTGATGTTTAACTTATATATTACTGTTTTACTAAATAGGTAATACCAAAGAATCAAGTGGTTGTGGTTGTAGGCGAGTCTGATACTAGAAACACAACACAACCGCCTCAGGTAACATTTCGAACACGAATACTATATTGGTTAAATGTTGCATCTTTATTTTATCGGTAACATTTGTAGTATTTTATTTTTGCAGTATTTGCACAAAGATGGTTATACGAAAAATGGTATGGTTGGTTGTACTCAATCAAGACGTTTGGCAGCAGTGAGTGTTGCCAAAAGAGTCGTTGAATAGATGGCAAAGGAGCTTGGAATGATGGTTTGTTAACTATTCGTTTTGAAGACGTCACTAGACATGACACTAAGTCAGACTAAAGAACGCTAACTTTATATTTGCATAATACTATTAACTGTTCAAGGTATTAAAGTGTTCTTTTACAATGTTTTGTTTGTAGTATATGGAGATGGTGTCCTTCTACGTGAAAAGTTAAAAGATGGAAATCTTGACAAGTATAGGTAAGTTTTTCATTGAAGTTGCTAAATAGTGGGCAAGTCGAGTAGTTAGGATTGTGCTCGGTAAATTTTTGCAGTATTAAAGTGTATTTCTCTTTTACTGACCTTAAAACCTGATACTATTTATAATTGACGAAATGGGTGGACACTAGGTGTGGATTTTCGTAGTCATAAAAGGAACAATTTAGTGGGTATAAAAATGGGTTCTGAGATACCAATAACGAGTCGAATCTTTGTGCAACTCTGTGTGGGCCGCTGCAGGTAAACAGCCAGAACTCGAGAATCATGTTGGAGTTGGTGGTTACGGTTATCCTGCTTTCATACCATTGAACATAAAGAATGGTGCATACGCCCTGCTTAAAAGTGCTTTTGAACGAGAGCAAATCATGTAAGTATTTATCTTTCTAAATGACTTTTGTTATTCAAATAAGGGAGACCAATTTTAATGTTTACCCTATGAATAGCAAGTTTTGAAAGTCATGTCTGGGCAATCCAATGTTTATTTTCTGCGTAAATAGGTAAGGGAAGAAACACTATACATTGATGTGTAGTAGTTTTTTTGTGATCAAATTTGCCACTCATTTACCTACAGTAGGATTACCAAAAAAATAAATTTTTAGTATTTGTAGTCTTGATTTAGGGTGCGTTTGGTTTGGACTCTTGAATCAATATCCCTGCCATGAGATTTTCATTGTCACAGTTTACAGGGGCTATTTTAATCAATATATAATTAAGATGCCGGAAGTCGTAAGCAATACTCTTGGAAATCAAGTTTGAGTAAACTTATTTAGTTCAAATTGTAGCACTAATTGGTTTATATTGTGCATCAGGAGATACTTTTACAGATGGATCAGTCAAATGCACCATGACTTCTATGACTGCTTCAGAACCGGTTATGTCATTAGCCGTGTCATCATTTTCTAAAGATTCAGGAAACAAGTATGTATTCCCGCCAACCTTGAGGTCGTTTAGTGATTGGTGGGTTTATATAAGTTACTAATATTGTATATATCTACAATTTTGTTTTCAAATTCAAAAAAGTAACCAAGAAGGGAATGGTTGCCCAAGTTATTTGAATGGGTTTGATAGGTTGTAAGGGGCATATTTATGATGCATGCAACATTGCAATCTACTAAATCATTTATTCAAAAACTTAATTCACTATTGTATTCATAAACCACAAATAATTCACAAATCGTTTATTATAAAAAGTCATATGTGGAAAAATAAGAGGTCGTGTTCAACCCGACCTACATCTGGTATCTTGAAGTATAAGTATATAACTCATATAGTAGTTCATATTGTTAGGGGGTCAACATGACCCGACCCGGCTGTTTGGCTTGTACCAAAAATGGCAGTTTTGCAAGTTTACTTGCTATGTTTGCAGCTTTGTGAATTGTTTTGTGTTTCTTACATATCATGTATTTCTACAGGTGCGGTTATTGCTTGAGGAAATCCTTTGGGATAAGAAATATGACATGGATCTCTACCGCTGCAAAGATGTTTTGAGTATTTTCAACCTTGTTGAAATTCACTCGGTGCAGGTAAACTCTCATACAAACATTTTTTTTGTCGTTGTTCAATTTTTTATAACATAATTAAACCGGAACAAAAAATATCATGAAGCTTAACTATTTGTTTAGTGTTGTTTCTTAGTTAAACAAAAAAAAATACTGACCGGTTAAATTTGCAGGCTGTGTATTGCAATAAAGAAAATTAACTACAATGGGTGTATGGCATAGCGTGAACTTGGTCATTGCATATATTATGTATTGTAAAAACAAAATATACGTTGAATTTTAAAACGAGTGAGCATTCATTTCTATTCGTTGTTAACACATTCAATAAATATTTCTTTTTTTATTATTGATTCACTTTTACTTATTTTTTTGTATACGATATTCTCAATACAAGCCCACCTATCCAGGGGTCAGTTTATTTTAGAACGAGCGAGCATTCATTTTTATTCGTTGTTAACACATTCAATAAATATTTCTTTTTTTTATTATTGATTCACATTTACTTAATTTCTTAAATTTATTTGTAAACAGATATTACAATAACAATCCCTCCCCCATTCAAGAGCCCCGGTTTTCTTCCTCATGGGAAACTATAAGTCATTGTCTCAAGGATCAAAAATAAAGAGCATGAAGGGTTTAGAATATTTCTATTTAGAGAAATGAGATTTTAAATAAACAAATTCAACGACAAACGTTGTGTAATAAAGACACTTTATTTGCGGAAATATGAACTAAAAGCGTAAACATTTGATAATGACAACTACTTATATCATATCTACCCCCTCATTTGTTTTTGTTCTTTATTCACGCATAAATATAATGCGATCTTCGAATTAATAACCGTACACTCTTATAATAATCCTACGATACTCACAAGGCAATGCCCGCCCATCGGGCGGGAGCAATGCAACTAGTATATATAATATATATATATATATATATATATATATATATATATAGTTAGGATCAAATGAGAAGTTTTCTTAAAATAAGAATGATAATAAGTAACTTATATAACTGCATATTCGAGGGAAAAATTGCATCGACTTAAAATAGATGCATCTCTTATAATCTTAGATCATATAATGCACATAATGTGTTTTTCCCCCTCCCCCCCCCCAAGCCTGTTTAATTAGAAGCAGTAAACGTATTTAGATGCATTTCATGAATTCTCTTATTTTTTGGTCCTCATACATGTGCCAAAATCAATAAAAATCCAATTGCACCATCTACATTAAGGTTTTAACGAATTCCATCTTTCTGAACTATGTATGTCCGTTAATACATGTTGGTGTTGGATCGACACGAGATGTCAATCATTCATCTTTTCTGTGTGGCCTTGCAACCTGATCATACTCTAGCTCACTAACGTTGTTTTGCTTGCCTAGGATGTCCTAAGAAGAATTTTCAGGTTAAAAACAAACCAAAACTTTAAAAGAAAAATCTTTTGATACTGTTTCTTCTAGCTTATTAGTGTTGTATATTATATTAGCTATAAACTAGAATGCGCTGAATGGCACAAATCAGAAACACGATTATTTTCGAAGTTAATGGAGATATTGATTTTTAGCATGGCCAGATTGTGTATGGAACTTTAGATTAGTTGCTACCTTAATATTGCTCCTTCACTTGAGTAAATATACACTTAATATCATTATATTGCTCCAGCTATTGGCATCGATCTTGGGAAAACTTAGTCATGTGTTTCCGTTTGGAAACACAACCACATAGAAAAGGATCAAGGTAACATGATCACCCCGTCGTGTGTAGCCTTTAATGCCACTAAACGTTTGGTGGGCGACGCTGCAAAAAACCAGGCTGCTTGCAATCCTACAAACACCATCTTTTGTTAGTCACTTTTCATTCATTCATTGTTTTTTCTGTTTGAACAATGTTTATATATTAATTTAAGTATACATAAACAGGTGTTAAGGCAGTTGATTGGAAGGAGAGCAAGTGATGAGATCGTAAATGAAGGCATGAACTTATTGTCTTTTAAGGTCGTGGCAGGGAACGATGACAAGCCTGAAATTATGGTCACATACAAAGAAGAAAAGAGGGAATTTGCTGGACTTGAAGTCGTCCGTATGATTAATGAACCAACAGCAGATACAATTACTTATGCTTTTGACAAGAGAGCTGGTGTAGATGTCAAGACCAATGTGTTACTTTGGTGGTGGCACTTGCAGTTTCTAAAACTCATCCCGTTTCATTTTGTAATTTATCTATTAATGATTAGTTGGTTATATCCTTTTCAATCGACATAAACAAAACATACACGTAGATTTACTATGTAGTAAAAAGAAGCTAACCCGCCCATCGGGCGGGTTATGACACTAGTATGTGTGTATATATATATATATATATTCCTAAATCTGACCTGTCCAAAACTGAAGGGGGCTAAGGGGGAGGGGGGGGGGGGTGGGAGGTGGACCCGAGCCAAGGACGTGGGCGTGGGTTGATGGACGACTTAGATACAGAGCAACGTAGACATGGGTGAACAGCCAACGTGAGCGCGGGCGCGACTGAGGCCGCGGCTAGAGCGCATACCACATCATAGCAGTCCAGGAGAAATAGTGTCACCACACGCCACAAATAAATGTCCACATCATCATTTGATAATATATGTCACCGAATTTTTGAGATCGACCTAGGGACGCGCCACAAAGCCAGGCGACCTAGACAACCAACAAAGCCACATAGGCATTTATGTGTCTATGTGTGCATTCATTTTGCCACGTATGCATTAGTGAAATCCTAGAAATAAATAGGTGCTAAAAAGTCTATTGCAAGATTCGAACCCGGGATAATGAACAGATAAGCAAAGCACTTAACCACTAGATCATGACCCGGTTTGTGTTTTCATTTAGAAAAAAAACACTCATAAAAGCACCCAATCCTGAAATCAATGCAATATGACTACTTTAAAATTTTAAACACGAAAACGTAACAGAAGATTTTAAATCAGGAAACAAAATCGAACTATTATTCTCACAATTAAAATCACGCCTATAATCACGCAATAAATCATGGTTTCTTTATTTACAAAATCATACTATGTTTTCAAACGATCAAAATCCCAAACACAGATCAAAATTCAAATGAATTCGAATTATGATTGAATCACACCATAAACAACAAAGTATCATCTATAAGTGAACCCTTAAACAAGAAATTCATCAAAGACTGACTCATCAATTAACAAACCAGGTTTTTGAATTTGTGATTTTATAAAAACATATTGATTGATTTGTTTGATTATGCTCTAATTGATTATTGTTTCTTTCATCTTTATTTGATTGATTAGAGCTTTTCTATGAATATCCACAAATTCACACAATGATCATGAGGTTGGTATGATCATTTTATGATGTTCTTTTTATTGTTTGAATGTTTTTATAATTATTGAGTGATGTTTATCAAGAGGTTATTCTAGGCATTTATAATTGTGATAATTGAAATTAACGTATATATATGTTCGATAAAATGCTTGAATGTACAAAACGGAATATGAAAATTTGTATGTTCCATTTTTGCATTGTAGCTTTAGCGACTATGTGAATGGAATTAACATTGTTTATTGATATGTAATTGTTTGCAGGCACGTGGGTTTGAAGACTTTTATAAAGATGTAAAAGACAAGCTGATTTGCGCAAGCTGTGAATATTGATCTCATTACGTAAGTGTGTATGTTCCTGTGTGGTATACAAGTTTCTTTTAGTTTTTGGGTTTTTACATTTGAGGATTTGAATCCCTTTTAAATTCGAGTTGTCTTTGCTTTAACCTACGAACAAGGTATTTTAAGTGCCAAAGACGTGAGGCTGTCACATATAATCAATTTCTATTGTTAAAGTTTGTCTCATTTTGGATTGAAATCGAATTAGGTTAGTTGGTCAATTTTTATGTATGATAATGTAAGGATTAATTTTGTTTGCAATTATTAATTTTAATTATTGATTTTAGTTTTGAAATAATCCATGCCTCAATTGTATTAATGATATGTTGCTGTGACTAATTTTAAATGGTAGATTTTTTTTAATTTAGTAATTAAAAATACTATACATCATGTGTTCGATAAAATGCTTGAATAAAATTTATTGTGTATCATAATAGTGTCTTTATTTTTTCAGTAGTATTATTGGAAAGTATATGCATAAGGATGAAGGTGGCTCAAAGTTGGTATTGTAGTTATCAATGAATGTAGTTTTATTGGCAGCGACATACGTATCTGCTTATTTTGCATTGTTGGATCCTCATTTTGTGCGCTTACATGCTAAATTATAAAAGAGGAGATAAAATGCAGACATTTGTTAATATGTTTTCAAATGTGAATAATGAAATGGTAAAAAAGGATGACAACCAAAGTGTTAGTAACGTATTGCATGTTTGGGTTAGGCAGCCTCACACGAATGTCTAGACGCGTAAGACATATGAATGTACATGAACATAGTAAAGTCAATCTACTATTTCGTGAGACAATAATAAGCCATTTTGATAAGCACTTCCAAACACCCCCATATGGTGCAAAGAATGCAGCTTTTTGCATTGTATTTTTTTATCTGATTTACGTCAAAATTGACGAATTTGCAGTTTTGGAGCGACCATTTAAGCGAAAAAGAAGTTCCACTCGAGAAGATACTAAAAAATGACATGGATTATTTGCGTGAGTTACCTTACACATATTTTTCCAAGGTTAAGAAAGCTGTAATAATTCTAGACGATCACGAATCTAACTACTTTATACAACTCTTATCTTTCAGGTGGTTTAAGCTTTGATCAAATGCAGGTTTGTTGCTTCGTTAAATATGCTTCAAGAAATAAGTTTTTACTTTCTGCTGATAGAGATAACATGCTGGTAGACATTGGCAAAACAGTTTATGAACGGCGGAAGAATGTATCTAATACACAAAGACAAAACCGTCAACTCAGTGAAGGTAAGCAAATTAGTTGTTACTTATTTACATTGCACACATGTTCAGGATATTTACATACATACATTTTGGTTTTGACTGATTTTTTGCAATGTAGCAGATACTCATATTACTAATGCTGAAAATACATCGGACCAAAGATACTGTAACTTATCTGATTACAATACACGAGCTCGCCAGTTGTCACAACGTAAGTAACCTTAGTGATCTCTGCTTACTGACATTACCATGTTCAACACACTCATATTATTTCCGTATTTTTAAACTATGCAGATGTGCCATTGGAATACGTTCATTTAGGGCAATGCAGTCACATGTGTCAACACTGTGGCGCCTTATTCTAGGACGACAAAAAACTCGAGAGCTATTCTAAAAGCTTTGGACCAGAATATCACAAATGCTGCTCAGGTGGTCGTGTTGTTTTGAATACACCTCAGGAATACCCAGAAATCATTAAAGAATTGTATAAAAATTCTCACTTCATGGAGAACATACGGTACCAAATGTTTAGCATGACGTCGCTAGGGGCTAATGTTGATAACTCAATTAATAAAAAGAAGGGGCCTTATGTATTCAAATTATCTGGACAAATCTATCATTGGATTGGATCATTATGCCCGGACGAAGGGAACCCGCCAAATGGATCATCTTTGGAAAATACACCTAAATTGAACCTATTCCAAACAAGGATTTCCCCAAACACTACTTTAACTTTTTCGCCTACAATGAGGTCAACTCTAGAGCTGATGTAACCACTTCCATATTGACAGATATTCCAAATTCTTTCATAACTTATATACAAACGCTTTTCCAAAATGACCATCTACTTTGTAAGCAGACTATATTGGTTGCATTAAGCAAATCAGTAATCCAATAATCATAGGAGATCCTACCAAAACCAGAACTGTCAGGAGAATCATTGACATTCAGAATCTAGAGTAAGTCCTCCTGACCATTCTCTAATTTATATACACATATAACAATTTAAACCAAATGCCTCCATATTCCGTAGCGGTATCACCATACCATTTACGATATGGATTGAAGTGGCATAGAAGTTTGATATTAAAGCGTACGAGAAAATAAAAAAGCATGTTGTCATATCAGTCAGCTCATGCTGGGTCACAAGGAAATACAGAGGTACTTCTACCGTGTAAAATTGGTTTATGCAATTCTTAATTCGCAAACCTCTTTTGTAAACACCTTTTGAATACATTGCATGCCTTCATCTTATAGCAACACTTGCAACTCACTATTATCTAAATCCGAATATTGCAAAAGTCCACCACATTCTGAATGTGTAAGTAAATAAAACAAAAAATGCTTATAATAACCTATAATAATATCTACAGTCTGACTAAAACTACTTGGCAACTACCAACAATTTAGCCCCAGCATTACCAGTCCAACAACAACCATATGCAGATGAAGAACAAGAACAAACAAGGAATCTATGGTCATTGGAAACCCTGTTAAAAGTCATTCCTCAAAACTACCAGGTATAAAACAAGTTTCTTCTTACCATTTTACATGGTAGAACAAGATCAAGTTATCTCTTTTTTTTTCATAAGACTTAAGTGAGTAAACCTGAATGATAGTTATGTAAACTAATGCAATCAAAGAAAGGGAGTAACAGATCATGAAGACATCTATTTGTGCTTTGGGCGCATTTGTGATTGTGAGTAGGGTCTATGAGATAAAGGATGGTTGTCTTAAAGCTTTCCCTAATAAAGAAGCAGAGCTTGATGAACTGACAAGAAGTCACAAGGTACTTTTTAAGGGTTATTGTTCAATATACTAACACATACATCTTCATTTATCCTTTTTTTGCATTGACAATAAAATATGGCATTCTGACCCGCTTGAGGTCTGCTCATGATTGTAACTTACGATATAACATAACTAACGTGTATTTCTCCTTCAACATCAGAATTGAATTTTATCAACCATGGATACTGATGGAGCCACTGTTACTCTTTAGGTTCGTTACACCCCACTGTATCTGACCTTACCCGAACCATGGAAGGGTTTAATTGATGGAAGTACATGAGCCATGTACTATTGAATTTCCAAAACTAACGTCACTCAGTATGAGAGACCTACTGCTTTGGTGCCACCGGTACCATCAGCCCACCTTCTGTTCCTTTTAAACCCAAACCTGCGTCTTTACAAGCACAACCAAATGGTGCTCTTGGTCAACAAGTACATCAAATGTATTCAACCCCGGAACGACAAATGTCACATCAACAAGGAAATAACTTGCCTTAGTCGTACCAGGGTGCTCATATGGACCAATCACAACGCTACCAATATCCACACTGGTCAGCAATGGCTTGAGCACTCCCATAGTAGATTTAGACATGCTGACCAAACCACAATACTTGAGATGGATTCATGAAGTTTCAGAACATTCGGCGAGAATTACTACACTAATGCACTTAGAAGAAAAGGTGTGGTTTCATTTATTTCAATCTGGATTACTTAAAAAGCTTGAATAGGTATGCTTAATCACTCACTCCACTGCCAGTTACTATATTGCTTATCTGCTTCATATGTGTGTGTATGTTTCAGGTATAGATATTTGAAAAAATTGACCTTTTTAGCAGGTAGACTTCGGAGAAATTAGCTATCTTGACCACTTATCTTTATCGGCCTGGATGTGTTTTATTAGGACGGTACAATGTGGGATGGTTGCATTGTTTACGGATCCATACATGGAAGCCTGTAAAATTAACTTTGTTTTTTAACTTGGAACTTCTTTATATGCGGTAATTACATTAGTTAGATATTTTACACGTCTATTATTGTTATGTCTAAAAACTTGAGACACATTTGGTTTTTTACAGCCTTTTTGTTCATGATCAGGGGATTGTTGGTTCCGGAATATCCATATTTGCGCAAGCATGGTATAGAAAGAAGAGGTCCTATATTCTCATCAATGTTCAATCCTTTAAACACAGTCATTGTCGCCATCTTCGCTTCTATATTTCTATAAGAACATGTATACTTCGGAAGGCAAGTAAACTTAATAGATACCCAAATTATATAACATTTATCTATGAACAAAAATTCCATAAGGTTTTAAGCATCACAAAGCTGTTTTCATAGTTTACCCGCTAGCATTCTGCAAGTTGATATTCTTTTCATCTTTTTGTATAATAATGCTGAACTATTTTTCTTGAACTATAGTGTGATTGGTGCATTAGGAATCATAACCGGGTTGTATGTTGTACTATGGGGTAAAGCCAAAGATGTGAAAGAGCTGAAAGAAGAACAAGCGAAGTAATCACTGATATCACAAAATTGATCAAATCAAAAAGAAAGCAACACATTGTGATTCAGATCTTTTGATAAACTAAGTTGCATTGAGTTTGTGACCATAAATGTATATGTAGGAGTCCTCAAAGGGTTGTATGCTAATGAAACTTTTGTTTAAACATTTATTATTGAACATTTGAACATCTATTGGTATGCATCAAAAGTGTACCAAGTAATTCTTAACTGAACTTGCGAAACCCATATCTACGTATATGCTTTATCATGTTTCCACATGCACGGTATAACGTGTTTGACATGTTAATAGGTATGTTGTCATTTTTTATTAATGATTTATTTGATAGATATTATTTAATTTGGTTATTAATTTGATTTTTAGCATTTGATTTTGTTAAACTGTTGATTATGTGGAGTGATGAGTCTTCTGCAACTATGGGTGGTAGTTGAGAGAAGAGAAGGAAAAATAAGGCTACTCTACAGAAACCGTTCAAGCTTAAAACCGAGGTACACATGTATCATCACTTGTGTCTATTTATTTTTAAGTTGGTTGGTGAATTGAATGTAGTTAAGGTCCCTTGATTTACTCGTCCAGTGAACTGGTAGTTAGCTGATCTGACAGGACCCAAAACCAGTAGCTGGCACAGACAAAATGTACGCGTTCGACCAGCCGGCATATAAGTAAATTAACCACATCAAGTAGAACTAAAAATAGTAATTTAGTTTTCAATTAAATAAACAAATAGAATAGAAGTTTGTAACCATTTTAATACAATCTTAAAAAAACAAAAAAAAACCATTTATTCCTGGAGATAAATATAGAGCATATTGACCCGTTTTAGGTAAAATGGTCAGATATTCACCCCTGGTCATCAAAACATTGGACAACTATTATTATTGTAGCAGCATGTCTTCCATAAGGATAGATTTCTTGATAATGGGAGTCTTTTAATATATGTTTTGACATATGAAGCTTTATTTCTTTCAGTGATGTAACAGTGATCTGGTACAGTGGTACTTCTTCTATTTGAATAAGCATAATGGATGTTTTTTTTTCAAAATAAGGTTGATGGAGGTTTTGGGTGGTTTTTTCTTAGGCATTGGTAGAGGTCTTGGAAGACTATCCTTTGAAAAAAAATTCATAAACCTAACTTTAACAGGTCACTGAATGAAAAATTCTCTGATTCCAAGTTTCCATTGAAAAGATAATTAGGATGGTATGTTTGAGTCTTTGCTAGGATATAGCATTTCCTTTTAGGAATATATACTTACTATCTGTCTATCTGATAAGTGTAATTCTTTTTGGACAAACTAATTAGAAATCTAGACCCTCATTACAGGTTTGAATAGGAGTGGTTGGGTGCATCATAAACAGTGCTATTATGAATTACTTCTTGTCTTCTGTGTGGCAAATTTGAACCTTGATGGGTCAACTGAATATAAATGTTTAACCTTTGGTGATTGTTTGTTACGTAAGATGGTTCCGAGAGGAAGGATGTACCGGGGTTATCCTGATAGGATTGTGGGAGATGGAAATATGGGAACGAGAATGCTTCCAGTCCCATACGCCATGAGTGGCATTCTTCCAAGAGATGTTGTTGCTGTTTCTATGCAACAACCAATTCCCATTACATCATTGACTTATGCTCTTGCTAATGCCCCACCCGAACAACAAAGGACGATATATTAATGTTAAATACTTAAAAGTGCATGTCTTGCTATTTACCGTTTCGTATCTTTTCAAAATAATAGTGATGCTTTTTTGCATGTTTCAGATGTCAGGTGAAAATCTGTACCTCCAATTAACCAAGATCGGATACGGGCCGAAATTCAGTTTTCCACCTTCCTCATATAAGGCATTAACATAGACGATATATAAAATTTTGCAAAGCTCTGTTTATTTAGGTATAAATTTTTGCAAAGCTCTGGTTGTTTACTCAATTTATTTTTTCTCTAAATGTGGTGTTTCTATGTACTATTTTACCCATTCTTAAAAGATTTAGTATAATCTTACTAACAATCTATAAACTAAAACAAAGTCTATTGTGTCTGCAAATTTGAACTAACAACATATAATTTGATCTTGCGGATAGTTTAATAAATTATAGTTTCTCATATCAGATGAGCATTAATTTCTTTTCGTTGTTAACACATTCAATAAATATTTCTTTTTAATTATTGATTCACCTTTACTTTTGTAAATGATATTCACAAAACAAGTCCGCCCTTCAGAGGCCGATTTTCTCTCATGGGCAACTATATGTCGTTGTCTCAAGGATCAGGAAGGGGTTGCAGATTCTATGTTGTGATAGAGATGGTAAATACACAAACTCAACGACAAACATTGTGTATAAAGAAACTTTATTTCGCATTTGCACTAAAAGCATATAGTTTGTAATGACAAATACTTTATTAAGTTTTATTTCCTCATATAGGATTCCCATTCATTTGTTTTTGTTCTTTATTCACTTTATAAATATTTTATGATTTTCGTAATTGATTAATCGTTACCTAATATATTCCTTGGATACTCACAAGGCAAGCCCGCCCGATGGGCGGGCTTTGCAACTAGTATATATATATGCAAAAATGATTTTCAAAAATTATTATGGACTAAAAGCACTCGATCAAAATGCTTATTGTATATATATTGATATGTGTACACTTTGCTAGATTATGTTGCAATATATATGTAAACTTGTTATTTCTTGCAACGTTCTATAACGCATGGGTTTAGTGGTTCCCGCAAAGGATCTCACGATGAAACAAAGCATTTTTACGTTAATGATTTAACAATATTTATGGTATGTCGTAATTATTACTAAAGATGGAATAAATCCTTGTTGGTATCTATCTAGGGTTTGATTATTTCCCATGGGGATTTAACCTTATTCATAGTAATTTAATTACTTATACTTAAGATATTGTAAGCTAAATGTGTTAATCATAATTTTATAGATCACTTGTGGATTATAAAATATAAGGAATGTTTTTAATACATAGAAATTTAAAAAATGGAAATGTTATAAAAATGTGAGTGTTATAGGGATGTATGCATGCTTCCTTATACATAATTTTGGTACATTTAGTTTTATCAAAATTTCAATACCCTAAAAATTAAGTCATTTGCCATCCAAGTATGAGATCACTTGAGTTTATTTTTTACTCTAAGACAGTCTTAGGTGAATTGCAAAACAAGGTAATACAATAATCGTATGGTCAGACCTGAGACTATATAATTACTGATTTTGTATTGGATGACTTATATCGAGTATGGTTGGTCAGACATTCGACCCGATGCATACGATGGGGTAAAACATGCTTACTTGACATTATAATTCTGGATTATGATGCCTTGGGCCCCATAAAAACTAAGAGTTGCACATGTAGGCAATTATCACCCACTGATTAACTTTTGAGTTTACCATTTCTAGTAGATCAACTGCATTAATGGGAGAACGTCAAATTGGATCTTAGACCCTTATAAAATCAATTGTTTATTTATATAAATGTGGGTAGTTAATTTTTAAAGGATAAATTATCGAAAATACTAACATTGAACTTTGCAAGTTCTTTTAATGTATTAATGCAACGTATACTGTAAACAAGGGTTTATTCTTTACTTGTGAAAGATAAACCGTGTCTATTTTCCTTAGGAAAATAAGATTATTTCTTATAGCTTTTACTTGTGAAAAAGTTATAATATGAATGAAAGACAAAAATATCACCGTAAAACTGGAAAATGTGATAACTAGAAAACTCGTGTCTACAACTGTTTCCTTAACCTGGTAAGAGGCGCTACACACACTTGTGGTAAAGTGAGCGGATAAAGAAGAAATTGCATGCCAATTTTTCAAGTTAATAAATAGCTTAGATGGCTAGAACTTGAACACACTTCCTTGGGTATCTAAGTACTTGCTTACTAGTCCATGCGACTCACATTAGTGATGAGGTGTCATTTTATATACTTTTTCGGGGTCATTTAACCTCCTAAATCAGGCAAATATGCTCAAAATATGTGTTTAATCGTTTCTTTTTGTATTTTTAGCACTTGGATGACATTTGGAGGAAATACACGTGACTTGGACTCAATTTGGGAAGAAACGGACGAGATTACAACTCTACATGAATTTCAATATCAAAAGAGCATACAGTGGCTGGAGACGGTGTCACAATTTCTTGTGATGGTATTGATGTGTCGTTGTGCGTAGGTATTATTTATTATCAAGTTTTACATTTATATTTTGCCGACATTACCTAAAAAAAACATTAACGGGCAGTGGACCCGATCAGTTGTAGCTTCTTTGGTAAGTAGGGTGTCGATCACTAAGAGCGAGAGTGTTAATCCCTAAATCTACCAGTATTTTAGTTATCTATGTTAGTTCTAATCTATCTATCTATGTTAAACTTGTGTTAAACCTAATTCTAACGGATAGAGGAGGTTTTCAGTCTCAAAGACTGGCACGGGTTTTGGTGATAACTTAAACCTACTTTAGTCACAATAACACACGCAAGCAGATAATCAAAAGATAGAAGAGCAGTCAAGCCTATTATAAGGAAACTGTATTAACCATGATTAATCCAATTAAAACACAGGTTTGTTTATTGGTGCAATGATTGACTTATCTCGAGGGGCATATCACTCCTAGATACACGCTAATTCTGTCACAATTAAACGCATCCGCATAAAGCAATCTTTTGTTGACTATAATCTATCTTAGGAAAACAATAATGGTGATCTTATCGAATCCTAGCTCAACGAGACTTTACTAACAACTGCTTAACGACATCTTATATACTAGTAGTCCACTGTTCAAGTCCTTACCAAAGGAATCAGAACGTCATTTGTTGATCCCAAGTCACCTGCTAGTCCAACTTGTTCACTAAAACAATGGCAAGGATAGGTGACATAGGTCATTATTTGTGATTCTATGATTCTAGATATATAAATTGCGGATATGGAGAGCTATCCTAACATCTAGCTAGCTCGATATTTTGCATTCCTAGATCCAGTTGAATGATAGGTCGCATACTTAAGCACGTAAACAAGTATAAATTGATAAACATAATCAACAATCAACGATAAACTAAGCAATCAAAATAAACAAACCAAACATTAAATCTTCATAAATAAGGTATTAGCCAATTACCATAATATCGAATACAAACATAATAAATGAATCAACCAAGGTAACCTAACCGAGTTAAACGAATGATACCAAAAATTGAACAATTATTAGAGTATAGATGATTACAAGGTGTTTCCTATGGAATTAAGCGCGTTACTTGACCTTCTTTGCTCTTCTTGCCTTCTGAAAATTGACTTTTATGGTTAGGGCTTCGAAAATATGTTTAAGCACACCCTAAACTCGTGTTTAGGGATTTGTATTTATAGTGTCTGGAAAAACGTCGATACGCCGTATTGGTTGAGGTCAATACGGCGTATTGGGGGTTTCTTGGAGTAGGGACCACGTTCAATATCTTCCAGAATCTTCAAATACTCGATCTTGGTTACGGCGTATAGAGTCTTCTGGATACGTGATAACGCTCCAAATATACATAAAATATCCCTCGTAAATATGTGAAATATGTATATTAATATATTAAATATTGTATGTGTCGATACTTATTTGTATAATAGTTGTTTCAGGATCGAAGATGACGAAAAGGACTTAAAACGCAAAGAAATATCAGTTAGAAGTGCTAACGAGCATTAGGGATGAATCTAGAAGAGGAATTAATGAAGAATTAAATGAAAATCACCAAGTAGGGCGCACATTTTATAATGTGCGGGGTACTTGTGAACGTGGGAAATAAAATTAAATGCTGAGGTGAAGTAAGGGGCACATTTTATAAAGTGCGGCGCACTTCAGCCTGCAGTAACTCCAAATCATTAAGAGAAGCATTAATCCATGGCTTTTCACTTGCCTCATCCTCCCAACTAGTGTGCTACTTGAGGCTATAAATAGAGGACAAATTTTGGAGTTTCAACACAATCACATCTCAATCATTCACACAACAATTCACCTACAATTAAAGAATTCTCTCTAGTTATAGTTTAAAAGTGTTTTTGGAGATTTGGAGTGATCTTCTTCATAGTTCATCCATTTCTAGAGTTTAATCAGTTCAAGAGAGTGTTAGTAAAGTTGTTTTAAAGCTATTAACAATTGTGACAGAATCGTTGTTAGTTTTCGAATTGCTTTGAATAAAAGAAATTGTTCTTTGGAAATTCGTGTGAAATACACAAGCTTTTGCTCTCAAAGTTGGTATAATCTTGTTACCCTTCTAAATCATGATGTTTTTTGAGTTTGTTAAGATTATTATGTGTTTACTTGATTCAATATGGAGTAGTTTTATCATGTTTATTTGGGACTTATGAGTGTCATGGAGATTAAACTTGGATAACTAATGATTTTTGGTAAATAATAAATATAAACTTGATGTTTCCATATAGTTAGTTTAGATTTAATTTAGTTTATTAGTTTAATTAGTTTAAAACAAAAACCCCTTCAAACTCAAGATTTTACTTGCTTTCCATGAAATATAAAAACACAAAAATAATCTTCTCTTAACCCTTAGACTTTAGTTACATTTAATTCGAGCCTTCACAAATTATTCTCCTAGAGAAGGATAACAACCCCCGAGTCTTGCCTATACTACACTGCAACGATTAGATACTCTGCCTAGGGGATTGTAAAACTTCTATGAGTTTGCAAAAGCCACATCAAGTTTTTGGCGCCTATTCTAGATGGGGAATAGTCCTAGGTTTCAACACAATTCTGATTTAGCCTAGTCTACTCATTAGATTCCTATCAAGTGAGAATTTTCTTTTCTTGTCAATTAGCTTTCTCGTAATCTATCCTTTTCTTAATTCCCTTTGTTTTGTAAAACTTTCTCTTTTCGTTGACCTCCGTGGGAGACAAAAATCCTATATATACTTTAGGATATTATTCTAGATCAAGCCACGAGGGCTATCGAAACACGATTGAACTCCTCGATGGGAAAAATGTGGCGCCTCTATGATCCGACACCATCCGGTTGGTACAAAACAGATGCTCGTTCCATGGACTTTGGTCCGAGGATCTAAATCCAACATCTAAGATTTTATAAACTGTGGACACACGTTGACCTTGATGTTGCAAATAGGGAAAGGATGCGCCTATGTTTATTTCAATTTTCTCTTCGCAATCAAGCTAGCAATTGGCTTGAACGTTTACCCGCAAGATCCATCTCCACTTGGAAGGATCTCACTACTCGTTTCCTTTCTCAATTTTCCCATCGAGGAGAACTACCAAACTTAGAAATGACATCTTGATGTTCCAACAACATCAAAAGGGAATCTCTCTCTGAAGCATAAGAAGTCGTTACAGGGACTTACTCCAAAAAGTCCCTCACCATGGTATTAGATTCTTTGGGCATTAAGATCCAATCTTTACGACCAGTCAAACCGCACCATAAGAGCGAACATAAACAATCATCCGATGGTAAGCTACATGACAAAAACGCTAAAGAATCCTGGGCACTACTAGAGGACCTCGCCCTCTATGACAATGAAAGTTAGAATGACCCAAGAGACTTCGCTAAACCGCACAAGGCAATCTCTTTGCCTCAAGATGTCCCAAGTAAATCCGAACGTCATCTCATCCAGATCAAAAATCAAGTCCAACACTTGATGGAAGCTCACCTTGCTCCTAAATCACCCGTTCAAGTGAACAAGATCGCTTCTTCATGTGAGATTTGTAGTGGTCCTCACGACACTTAATATTGCATGGAAAATCCTAAGTAAGCTTTTGTTGATTATGCATCCTCACGTACAAATGAAGCGGGAGGCAAGTGGTTCACTTCCAAACCTGAGTAAAATAGTTTAGTGACACCTATAATCCGTCATGAAAAAGTCACCCAAACCTTAGGTGGAGGCAACCTCAAAATTCTCAAAACAATTTTTCAAACCCACCTAATCATTTTTAACCCACTGGTTCGTTCTCGAACCACCCCCTCAACAACAATCCTCAAAATCTTAATAATCAATCAAATCTCGAAGGATTGGTGTCTAATTTTATGGCATCTCAAGACGCTATATTGTCTAAGTTTGAAGCCGATTTCAAACAACAACAAAGCGAGATGACTAATAAAATTGACACATTCTTGAAGGCCATCAATGATCGAATAACGGGAGCACTCCTAAGTGATACGGCTAAGAACCTGAAATTGAATACCTCTTCGATTTCTTCTGCTCATTCTTACCCAATGGAAGACCCCCAAAGCTCATCCCATCCCCTCAATTCGATCAATGCTGTTAAAACATGTTCCAAGCAAACAAATAACTTTCATAAAGACCAATCACAAGTTAAAGCACTAACTGTTAAAGGGGGGATTTTACTTCATTTACAAGTTTGGTATATCGGGTTTACTTCACCAAGTGATCACAACAATAGCCGATAGAATACGAGGTTGGTAAGTTAGCCAGAGAGTTTAAAGCTTGAAATGTAATCAGTAATTATCAACAGGATTTCAAGACAATGGTACTTCATAGTCTCAAGTACAATTTTCAAAAGTTCTTTAACGACATGTCAATATAAGACCTTGATTATACAAAGTTTTCATTGATTCTTGATTATCTCATCTACGGTTACTTAAGACAAGAGTGAAATGCTTATGTTTTGATTTCAAGATTGTGCTTATAGACAAGAACTTCATAATAATGGCATACACGACAATGATTGCTACCGAGAGTTTGTCGCAACCACATGGGTGGGAAAATGTACATCCGGGACTTAGTTGACGTTTGATGTTACCATGTCAACATCCAGGGAAGTATATAAATACTACTTTAACTTAGCATGGTTTATGAAGTAGTATCTGCACACGTGAGAAGAATTGATGATGATTTCTTGCATGCACCCCCGAACGAATATTCACTAAGCCCTAATAACAAGAAGTAGTGGCCGTTGGTGTGGTTTGACTTCTATAAATTTCCGTTGTGCACGTCAATGACAAGTAGAAGATTGTTCACACTAGCAAAAAGTTTCAAAATCAATCTGCTTAAGATAGGGATGTTTGTTTTGGGGTGAAAAAGACTGATTCATAAACTTCGCCAAAAAGGATCTATGAAGAAAGCTTTTCAAGACATCCTGCATGAATTGGGGGGGAAGTTTAATCCAACTCGTGCATGGCTACAATGGTTCCTGTACAAGTACAGACACTAAGATCTCAATCTGGAGTACAAGTTTCAAGACAAGGAGAACTCAGAAGACATCTTCAGGCTTTGAAGTGCTATGGAAGACTTATTTGTTGTATTTGTACCTGATAGGAACATTGTAAGTAATTCCATATGTCCACATATTAGGGGAAGATTGTTAGCCTTAAAATATGGTGACATATTCGGAATTACATTAATTTATTTATAGCGTGACACGTAGGGAATAATAATGACAAGTTACAATAGTTAGGTGTCACTAGGACTTATAAATAACCCCCTCCATACATTCCATGGAGGGTTGAGTATAAAACATTTGTCTCATAAGTGAGTTTTTTGTTTCTCTCTCTAGAAAACACACACATCTTTTCCTCTCTTAATAATATGGCTTACATTCATTTCTATCCTCCCCGACATCCGGATCGTCCATTTGTTAAGTGAAAACTTATTGTTAACATCTGGCATCAGGAGCTAGGAGCATATCGTGATCGTTGTTTGCTGAATCAGAGGTGTTCGTGGTTTTTTTTGTAAGAAACTCAAACCGAACGCACTCTTTTTTGCTTACTTTTTGATATAAAACATGTGTTTTACGACGATCAACTTGTACTTTTGTTAGTCTTATATGTACTATACCAACTTAGTTTGGGTATCAAAAACACGTTTTTTGGATCAAAAATTTCTTGGGGTTTTTTTTTTGAAGAATTTTTTGAAGACAGCAAACATGTTTGAAAGAAAATCGAAATGCTTATTGAAGACCAGCGAAACATGTTATATAGGGAGCAAAATGTTTTCCTTGAATGGAGCGAAAATGTAATTTTGGAGCGAAATAATGTATTATTAACGAAATAGGCAGGTCAAGTCACATTCCGACGAAAATATAAAAATTTCTTACAAGCGAAAAAAACAAAATTGGGGGGTTTTTTTTATTTGGGATTAGAGTTCAAGCGAAATGTGCGATTTCCTGTCAAGCAAAATGTGCAATTTTTTCTCAAGCGAAACATGTTTCTTAAACCAAGCGAAATGTGTAATTTCCTTAAACCAAGCGAAATGTGTAGATTTCAAGCGAAATAATTCATGTTTGTTTCTCAGCGAAATATTTTGAAATGGTTGCCAAGCGAAACATAACACTTTTTAAGGAATTTTATGTTTTGAAAACTTAATTTCCAAAAAATACGCGGCATCAAGTGGGGCATGGTGACCGAGCTTTGGGGCATGTGACTGAATTTTGGGAATATGATCATACAAGATAAAATCAGAAACATAAACACCAAAGCAAACACAAAAGAAATAAAACACTATAAATGCCAAAACGATCCTGAAAAGATCAACTAAAACAACAAACGGTCTAAAGATTCTGACTAATAATAACCGCTGAAAAATACTAATGTCCAAGTGATTACGAAGTTGATTTGGTATCCCTTATTTAAAAAAGATATGAAGTTGAGTTTCACGATAGCGTCTACTATTTTATCATCGAGACTTCTTCTATTTGCTACCACTTTTTCTTAAACCCAATCATCCGATTGAATGACTTCTTGAACATATACAACTTATGATTAGACTCTAAATTATCTAGTTACCAGAAGTCAGGGGAGGTTGGTTGCAGACCTGGTTAACTAATCCACTAAAGGAGGTTTACATTGTAGTGCTCATTGTCACATCGCAGAAGACGATGTGGATAATTTCAAGAGAAGTTGTACTATGCTTATACTTTTCTGGATGTGGTAATAGAGAACTTATACGATTTAATCTTGCAGCCCGTTCTTCAATCAACAACAGTAACAACTTAAGTCACAAATTCGGGGATTTTACTTCATTTTCAAGATTTGGTATATCGGGGTAACTTTACAAGCTGATCACAATAATAGGCCGACAATAATACGAGGTTTGGTAAAGTTAGCCAAGAGTTTAAAGGTTGAGGATGTAATACAGAAATGTCTCACGGGAAAATATTGTCCCATCCAAGGAAAGGTCTATAACCGTCTAAGAAAATTCTCAAAAGTTCTTCAACAACATTCATATACAAGACTTTGTATTATAAAAAGTTTTCTTGATTGCTTGCTTCATCTCCTCTAGCGGTTTCCCGAATACAGAGGGTAATGCTTTTGGTTGATTTCAAGATTTGTGCTTAAGACAAGAACTTCTCGAGTATATGTGTGTACACGACAATGATGCTTCCGAGAGTTCGCAACCATCATGGGAGAAAATGTGTAGATCCGAGACTTAGTTGACTTTGATGTTAACATGTCAACTTACAGGGGGAAGTAGTGTGTACTACTTTACTTAGCATGATTTTTGAAGTATACTGCATACGTGAGAAGAATTGATGCTGATTTCTCGCATGCACCCCCGAACGAATATTCACCAAGCCCTAATGACAAGAAGTAGTGGTCGTTGGTGTGTGGTTTTGACTTCTTACAAAATTCCAGCTGTTTGGGTTTTTAATTTTGATGACAAGTAGAAGATTGTTAAGCTACATCAATGTTTCAGAATCCTGCTCAAGATTGGGATGTTGGTTTGGGGGGAAAGCTGATTCAAAAACTTTACCAAAAAGGAGTCTATGAAGAAAGCTTTTTAAGACATGCTGCATGAATTAGGGGAAGTTAATCTAACTCGTGTATACTACAATGGTTCCTGTACAAGCAAAGACACTGAAGATCCAAGCTGGAGTACAAGTTTCAAGACAAGGAGAACTCGAAAGACATCTTCAGCTTTGGAAGACTTTATTTGTGTTGTATTTGTACATGATAGGAACATTGTAAGTAATTCCGTATGTCCACATATTGGGGGAAGATTGTTAGCCTTAAAATATGGTGACATATCTGGAATTACAATAGTTTAGTTATAGTGTGACATGTAAGGACTAATAATGACAAGTTATAATAGTTAGGTGTCACTAGGACTATAAATACACCCTCCATACTTTCATGGAGGGGTGAGGATAAACATTTGTCTTATAAGTGTGTGTTGTTTCTCTCTCTAGAAAACACATACACTCTTTCCTTTCTCTCTTTAATAAAATGGCTTACTTTCATTTCTATCCTCCCCGACCGTCCGTACGTCTTTTGTTTAGTGAAATATTATTGTTAACAGGCCTAACGGTCAATGAAATTGGAACACCAAAACCAAAAGAACCCAAAAAAACTTTAGAAGATAAATTTAAGGATTTGCATCTTAATTTACTAGTTCTTGAAGTTCTAGCTCATGCTCCAATATACAATGCAATTCTAGATAAATATGTGGAGAGTTTAGAGTTAGGAAAAAATAGGTCCACGTTCATTCAAGGCGAAATGCCAAAGAAATTATAAGGATCCTGATTATAAAATTTTCACCCTGCTGTAAGACTAGAAGACTCCAAGCCATTTTGATACCCTTGCCAATTTTAGTGTCTTTGTGAATTTAATCCCGTTATATCTCCTTAGAATGCTTGAAAATTAGATAATAGAAGAGATCAATCATGTTTTTGGGTTAGCAGATGGAACTAAGTCTTATCCCATAGGCATTGTAAGGAATGTAGAAGTCCACATAGGAAAGTTAAAACTTTTAGAAGACTTCTATGTCATAAGACATGGGAAAAAGAACCTCCGGAAATAAAAACAACAACCTTTACTTGTATGGAGAGATGATTCTTATACAACCGCTAGTGCCGTAAGTAGATTGTAAATAAACCACGATACGGTAGGTAGAAGAGTTACTAGGTCAATATTTTGGAGGTTAAAAAATCGACACTAGGTGATGAAGAAGTGCCTATACCTAGGAAAACGAAGAGTCTTATACTCCACACCATTAAGGAAGGAAAAGGTGCCCAAACCCCCTTATTATGCTAAGAACGACCTTTCATGGATTTACCATTTTCCCCCGGAAAAGAAAAATGGAAATTGCTAGAGATGTCGAACTCAACCCCTTTAAGGATGTCTTAGTGTTTAGAAACATGGTAGAATTGTTAGGAGCTATACCTATAAACCTTAAAAAATATGTGGGAGTCAGAGGAGTTGATGGAGGAGAGAATAGATTGGAATAGGCCACCAAAAGAAGGAGATGGAGCGTGGCACATTAGGATCGAATTGATTGACCCCGATGGAGAAAAGTTTATCAAGACCTTCCAATCAATTCCCACCACCAAGAAATTGTCCGAAAAAGAGAATTCAAGCGAGATCATCGACTTGGATCGTTTTCATAATTTCTAGGAGTGTGACTTCGAGTCTAGCTAAAAGACTCATTAAATAAAAAAGCGCTTATTAGGAGGCACCCCAATCTTTTATATCATGCATTTTAAGAGTGTCATGTGTTTTATTATTTATCATTTGTTTTTATTGTTGGGATTTAACATACTAGGTAACCAATTAGCTACGAGTACGCAGGGAAATAGATCTAGTTTTAGCATATAGATTAACACATATAAATTAGACAAGTAATTAACTAACCTTTTTGTTTATTGAGTTAAATCAATAAACGAATGCCTCATCTTGATCTTGAAAACATAGTAGTTAAATTACACCTATTATGGTTGCTCGTTACAAACACTCACCCAAGTAAGAGTTATTTATTTGCTAGTCAAACCTTCACGAACCAAATAACCATGTGTTGAATCGATTCCCAAACGCAACCACTTGAGCTAGAACAAGAAAACCAAACACCCCTTGCGCTTGAACCAAAATCGCCAAAACCATAATTAGGGTTTTTCCTAATTCCGGTGAACCAAAAACAAAACAAAGGAAAACCGAAACCCCTAAGTTTGGTTTTTATATCGATCCAAGAAACAAGGAGAGAAAAACCAAATCCTTAGGTGAGGGATTTAATGTGTCGATCACAAGGAGGACAATGAAAACCGAAAACCCTTGATAAGGGTTTACCGAATTCGGTTTTAGGGATAAACAAAAGAACCGAAAATATCCTAATAAGAGTATTAGGGTTTCGGTTAGGGTTTAGGAAAAAAGAGAGAGCACCAAAAATCTCTGAAATTTCACTTATGAATGTGATTTTGTTATGTTGGGAGATACCACTAGTGTCATAGATCATTATCTTGGAGGAATGGTATTAGGGAAGTCGTTTGTGAAGGAGTCTAGGCTTGTTTATGATAAAGATGAAGGCGCGGTCATGTCTAAAAAGAATAACGAAAAAATTACATTTAAGATGCCTCATAAAATGGAAAGGTTTAAACATATAGATATAGAGGACTTGAAAACTGATAACAAACCACCTTTCGTTATAAAAAATGATGACCGTGACCAGAAGAAATCCTACTACTCAGATAGCTTGAATTTAAGACCCGAGTATAAGAAAGACGAAAGTGTGACAAAATCCATCCAATGCCTAATCAAGATGAAAAGGAGGACACGTGAAGAAGGAGTCACGTAAGGTGTGTGACTCAGAGTCTAGCTATGAGACTCGTTAAATAAACAAAAGCACTTATTGGGAGGCAACCCAATCTTTTATTTTCATGCATTTTAGGAATGTAGTGTGTTTTATTCTTTATTGTTTGTTTTCAAACATATTAAATAAATAGTTTAGATTAATTCGCATCTTATGTGTCTTGTGTCATGTTTCGAGTCATATGATTGTACTAATCGTTCTTGTGGTTTAAGCAGTAATTTTTCTAGGAAATAACTAATAGAATATTTGTGTAGATTTTTTTTTCCAAGAAACAAAGAAATTTTTATTTACAGTCCCTGGAGACGGCGTCAGGATTAATCCTGACGGCGTCGCTACTTCAGCTACAGTGAATTTTGTAATTTTTAAAAAAAATTGAAAATTAGTTTTGTGTAATTTGCAAAATTTGTAATTTTCCTAAAACATGTAGAAAGCTACAACTACATTAGTACATTCATTCTATCTTTATTGCTTTCTTAGGAATCTATTTCACAATTTTTTGGGTTGTATATTATTCACCCATGAATTTTACGCTATGTGTAATTGTTTCTTGTTTTTGAATTGCAGGTTATATTTGATAAGGAGAAGCCTGAAAGTTCTTATGATTTTCACATGGATGATTCTTGGATGACGATTTAGCCAGTTTATCTTGTTTCTTCTCCAATATTGATCAAAACCAGGGAAGTACTAGTGATGACATCAAATAACATCACATTATTAGCATTATTTATCCCAACTATATTGCTCATTTTACATTATTTTATATATGAATTGATACTTAATTGCTTATGTTTATGAATTGCAGATATTATCGAGCAAATGGTAAAAGTTTGTGAAAAGCACGCATATTGAAGCATAAACGAAGAATTCAAGAAAGTCTACTGATTTTGACAACCAATACGCCATATCATTCTAGAAAAGTATGCCGTATCCCAAGACTTAGACGAATTCAAGACCATTGCCTAACTTTGAAGAATATGTCGTATCCACATCAGCAGATACGCCGTATATGAAACCTTGGTCAACATTCAGTACAAGCAAGATTGACTATCAATACGCTGTATTCACATCAACAAATACGGCATATCCGTGCCCTAACTTCACAAAAGCATCCATGACGGGAAGATCCAATATGCCATATCCAGAAGACCTTATACGCCGTATTCAGAGACGACTTATGAATATTCTGGAATATTATATTCATAGAGCCCACGCCAAGTTACCCACTACGCCGTATTGACCCCTTTATAAATAGAAAACCCTAAACTCGGTTTTCAGTATGCAAAAAAGCCCTTAACCACCAAGTTCGATCTACAAACGAATTTAGAATCCAAGAAAGTTAGAAAAGTACCTCAAGTCAATAGGAAAACTCTTGTAATCTCTACAATCTGCTATAAGCGTTCGGTTAGCGTATTTTTTTCTTACTTTAATCATTTGTCTATGATTTTATGTATTGTTACAATGACTATGGGCTGATACCTTTATGTATGAGCCATGTTTATGACAATTTAATGTTTGATTTGTTTATATCGATTGTTTACTTATTCATTGCA
>BQNB010000035.1:0-162796 GCA_026074375.1 Tanacetum coccineum | reverse complement strand
ATGAAATAATAAATTAATATATTTAAACATGATTTTCACTTGAATAAGCTAAAACATTCCTTTTATAAACATGTTAATTCATGCCCAGTGGGCACAGGTTAACAAAACCCAAATAAATTTAGTAAATTTCAGTTATGACCTATTAACGTGTGAAAGGGTCCATTTGGGTTCGACAGTATCTAAAATAAAAGTCAAATAAAAAAAGGTTAACGTGTCAATCTAACCCGTGTCGACAAGTACTAGAAACTGACTCGATAGTCGATACACATTAGTGAAGGAAAACTTTGGACCTACTCAACCCCCACCTGCAGCTTTAGGTGGTTATCCATACTATACATTTAGCAAAATTGATAAACATTACCGTGGGCACCCTTCGGATCAAACATAATTTGTAAGCAATAATGTTTCATGCTATGTTGCAGGATCATAATGTGCATTGTGGTTATGATGTTTATTGGTAGATTACGTGTAATTAAGTTACTGCGTGTACGAATTACATATTGAAATCTAATTTTCCGAAATGCTGCAGTCTCATATATACTTTTGAGGTGAGTTCCATGAAAAACACATACAAATCAAAGAACAAAAAAGAAGATCCTGGCCATTGATCTCATTTCAATCCAATGGCTAATATCAATTCTTAACATGATATATAATGCCCAAATTATACAAACCTACCCCTCATTTTATTTTTAACTTTCTCTCTCCTCAAATAATACACACACCGGATAATCAAAAACCACCATCTGATTCACGTCGGAAACCTAACAACCTCGCCTGAAACCACCACTGCTTCTTCTCCTTAATAAAAATCAAGCCGGAAACACCAATTCTTCTCTCCCCTAACAAATAACCACCACTGCTTCATCTACATCTTATACAACCTCGCCGGCACATTTATAAACAACGCCGGTCTCACCTCATCTTAAAATCGCTGGATCTAAATGGATGAAAACATGGATCTGTACATACAGTATTTGTACATGAATGAAAATTAGTTAATAATTTTATGGAAAGCATTGGAAAACATGGGATCTAACAAAACAGGTTTTTGAAAAAGGATAATGAACTCGAATCAGATACAGAAGATGTTTTACAAGAATTTTCAAATCCAAATGATGTTATAGAAGAAGTTACAGGTAAAATAACATGTACTTTTGCGCTAGTTTTGTTATGAATCTCATGTGATTATGTTTTCAGTATTGTTACTAACCACATAGTACAACATTAAAAAATGACTTTGATTTTGTGTATTTTAATGTTAGTTTTTTTTTTCTTGTAAGAAAAGAGAATAGTATAAATTGAACCAAATAGACATGATTTTATTTAGGAATCTCATTGTGATTTGTAATGAATCACTGTGATTCAACAGAATCTAAGTTATAAGTGAAAGACTAAAGCAAATTTTAGAGATTATGGTATTTTTACTATGCTACATTATGGAATCCTACATGTGATTCAAACAGAATCCCTTGTGATTCAAATAGAATCCCTTGTGATTCTTTATGAATCACATGAGATTCATGATAAATCACATGTAATTTTTTTTCTTTTTATAGTTATTGCAGTGAATTAGTGGTAACATGATAATTAATTTGATGTGTATTTCAATTTTTTTATATACAGGTTGTATGAAAACACCAAGTGCAATTTTATACGAGCAAAATGAAATGCCTGGTGGATCGATATATTGGGAACCTCATGTAGAAGGAATTCCTATACCAGTTGAGGGGACCTGGTATGATACAGTAGATGAAGCTATTGACATGTATTCGGAAATACGTTGAAATTGGGAGGTTTTGATGTGTAAGAATCAGGGCAAAGGCTAACAAAATCAGGAGTGGTTAAAAGATATGTACATCATGTGTTAATAGAGAAGGTGTTCCAAAAAGGTTTAATGTCGAAACTCTTATTGTCCTGAAAATAGTGAGAAACAAAAAAAGAATACAACAACTCATGTAACTGGGATGCAAAGCCCGTATAATGTAAGTTTTAGAGATTGTTTCTGGAAGATACAAGTTAGAATCAATTTTACCCCAAACACAATCACATGCTGATACTAAAAGAGTATAAACATTTTACAAAGAAACAAAGAAAGATGACTCAAGCAGAAAAAATGTTTGTTGTGAAAGCTGCAACAAATAAAATTGGTGCAACACGTGCACACAATTTGTTAAGTAGCATGAAGGGAGGCTATGAATATGTACATGGGACGATTGATGATTTTAAGAATCATCAGAGGGATGTGAATGTTTTCATAGGTGAAAGCGACGCACAAATGCTCATAAACAAATGGGAAACAGAAAACTTATGTGCAGAACTTCACCTTTCAGTTAGGGTAGAAAATTAGTGAGTTATTCTCGATGTTTGGGCGGATGAGTGCAAATGCAATTACAAGAGTTTGGCGACATAGTATCTTTTGATGCAACCTTAATACAGCAACAAGTAAGTGGTTCACTTTTATCCTATATAATTACTCTTATTTTAGTAAAAAAACATGTGATTCAAACAGAATCACATGGGATTAACGATGAATCACATGTGATTGTTCTGTACTCACAAGTAATAGATATGATTCACACAGAATCACATGAGATTCAAACGGAATCACATGAGATTCAAACTGAATCACATTAGATTCAAACAGAATCACATGAGATTCTATTTGAAATCTCTTGACATTCTAACGGAAATCACATGGAGATTCAAACTGATCACATGAGATTCAAACAGAGGGGGGGGGGAGGGGGGGGGGGGGGGGGGGGGGGGGGTATCACATGAGATTCAAAAATAATCACAGAGTTAGAATGAATCACAAGTATTTAGGGATAAAATTAGTCGCACATTCATGAATATTAATCATTTTTGTATAGGTACAACATGAAGTTTGTACCATTCATTGGCATCGATAATCACGGAAAGTGTGTCACACTTGGTTCTGGAATGCTTCTACATGAAGATACAAAATCATACACGTGGCTGCTAACAGCATTCATGACCGCTTTCTTAAAAGAAACAACGGTGATTGTGACAGATCAAGATGGAGCCATGATAAGGAGCATATCGAAAGCCGTTTTTAACTAAAGCAAACATAGACTTTGCATGTGGCATATTATGCAAAAAATTCCATCAAAGGTATTTTTATTCACATAATTTGTTAAACAAATAATTGTTATTCAAACAGAATCAAATGAGATTCAAACATGATAACTATAAGATTCATTGAATCTCATGAGATTCAGTTTGAATTCATGTGTTTCTTTGAATCTCATGTGTTTCTTTTTGAAATCATATTATTACTTGTGCGTCGAACAAATCACATTTGATTTAAACGGAATAACATGAGATTTGTTGAAATCTATGTGACTCTTAGATTCACGTATGATTCATTTTCAATATCATGTGATTCAGTTTTTAAATCATTTGATGTTAATGTACTCACAATTAATTAGTGTTGATTCAAAAAGAATTCACATGAGATTCAATGGTAATCTCAGAGATTTCAAAGTATTATCATGAGATTCATTGAATCTCATGTGATTTAGTTTGAATCTCATGTGATTCTGTTTGAATAACAATTATTTGTTAACAAATTATGTGAATAAAAATACCTTTGGTGGATTTTTTTGCATAATATGCCACATGCAAAGTCTGTGTTTGGCTTTAGTAATCGGCTTCGATTGCTCTTTCATGGCTCCATCTTGATCTGTCACAATCATCGTTGGTTCTTTTAAGAAAGCGGTCATGAATGCTGTTAGCAGCCACGTGTATGATTTTGTATCTTCATGTAGAAGCATTCCGGAACCAAGTGTGACACACTTTCCGTGATTATCGTATTTTTGCTCAATGAAATGGATACAAACTTCATGTTGTACCGTATACAAAATATGATTAATATTCATGATTGTTGCGACTAATTTTATCCTTAATACTTGTGATAGTTCTTAATCTCATGTGATTATGTTTGATCTCAGTCGATTCTGTTGTATCTCATTGTGATTTCAGTATTGATCTCATGTGATTTCCTCTTGAATGTCATGAGATTCAAATTGAATCTTGTGATTCTGTTTGAATCTCATGTGATTCAGTTTGAATCCATGTGATTCCGTTTGAATCTCATGTGATTCTGTGTGAATCATATCTATTACTTGTGAGTACAGAACAATCACATGTGATTCATCGTTAATCCTTGTTGTGGATTGTGTTTGATTCACATGTTTTTTTTTTACTAAAATAGTGTAATATATAGGTTAAAAGTAAACCACTACTTGTTGCTGTTGAAGGTTTGCTATCAAAAGATACTATGTCTCCAAAACTCCTTGTAATGCATTTGGTCAACGTCATCAGCCAAACATCGGACTAACTCACTATTTTCTAACCGTACTGAAGGTGATCGTTCGGGCACATAGTTTTTCTGTTTTCCATTTTGTTTAATGAGCATTTGTGCGTCGCTTTCACTATGAAAAAATTCAAATCCCTCTGATGATTCTAAATCATCAGTCTTCCCTTGTACATATTCATCAGCCATCCTTCATGCAAATTAACAAATTGTGTGCAGTGTTGCCACCAATTTTATTTGTTGAGCTTTCACAACAAACATTTTTTTCTGCTTGAGTAATTTTCTTTGTTCTTTGTAAAATGTTTATACTCTTTTTGTAGCAGATGTGGATTGTGTTGGGGTAAGTTGACTAACTTGTATACTTCTAGAAAAACAATATTCTTAAGCTTATTTTATTCGGGCTTTGCATCATGTTACATGAGTGGTTGTATTTCTTTTTTGTTTCTCACTATATTCAGGACAAGAGTGATCGACATTTTCTACCTTTTTGGAACACCCTTCTCTATTACACTTGATGTACTTATCTATTAACATCTCCTGATTTTGTTAACCTTTGCCCTGATTTTTTAACTTCAAAACCTCCCATTTCAACGTATTTCGAATACATGTCAATAGCTTCATCTACTGTATCATACCAGGTCCCCTCAACTGGTATAGGAATTCCTTCTACATGAGGTTCCCAATATATCGATCCACCAGGCATTTCATTTTGCTCGTATATTAATTGCAAATTGGTGTTTTCTTTCTAACTGTATATAATCAAAATTGAAAATCTCACATCGTCAAATTAATTATCTTTGTATATCCACAGTATACATGCAATAACTAAAAAGAAAAATAATTAATGTGATGTATCATGATTATATGTGATCATAAAGAATTCACAAGGGATTCTTTTTGAATCACAAGGATTCTGTTTGTATCACATGTAGGATTACCTAATGTAGCCATAGTAAAAACACCACAATATCTTATATTTGCTTTTTTAGTTTTCAATTAAAATCTTAGGGTTTTTGTGAAACAACATGTGATTCATTACAAATCACATGAGAGTCTTAAATGAAAATCAGTGTCTGATTTGGTTCAATTTATTCTATTTCTTTTTTTACAATCAACCATTATGAATACACATAAATCAAAGTCATGTTTAAAGTTGGTCTACAACCATAATAAGCCCTTGAACTATTATACCATGTTAAGATGATACATTTTAACATCCTCTTCACAAGAAAATAAAGACATATGTTCGTTTGCTAAGTCCTCAAGCTTTAGCCTATAATATTCTTCTTCATTCACGTCATTAACATCACCATTCGTGTGTTTTCTAACAACAAAACCAACTTGTCTATTTGTTTGATCATGATTAGCAACATTGGCAACATGAGTGTTCTTATTTGCCATGATAGATACTTTAGTTTCTTGAAGAAAAAAGTATTTGATCGTTAAAGTTTTTTGTTTGATACTCGTATTTGGCTATGGACTTATGATAACTATTTATAGACTTGCGATAAGTATTTATAGAAAATCTAAGGAGGGTTATTAGCGTAAATATTGTAAATATATATTCATTAGTAGTTTAGTACAATATTTAATGAATAAGGTAGTATTTTTTAAGATAAAAGACATCTTTTATAAGATTTTGGATGGTGTTTTGTGTAAATTATGGTTTGTTAAAGCTAATAACATGATCATTATCTCCACATTAATAAATTGTTTCCATGTATTAACAAACAGAATTGTACATCCTATTGTGCGTAATGTACTACTTTTGTTTTTCCTCGTATAAATTTATGAAACACATGTAGTCTAAGCGAAGGGTAGGTTTGGTTGAGAAAAGTTCCTTATAGAACACTTTCTTCTCAAAGAACAAACCGGTGGATCTCCACCTTTTATTTTAATCTGATCCAATGGTGTAGATATTTTCCCATTTTATTTTTAATATTTAGATAGGGGTATTTTCGTAATTTCATCTCTATCTTATACACTCGGATATAAACACACATATTATTCATTTCTCTCAACCGTTACACACACACACACTAGTGCTAAAGTACAGTAATGGATAACCACCTAAAGCTGCAGGTGGGGGTTGAGTAGGTCCAAAGTTTTCCTTCACTAATGTGTATCGACGAGTCAGTTTCTAGTACTTGTCGACGCGGGTTAGATTGACACGTTAACCTTTTTTTATTTGACTTTTATTTTAGATACTGTCGAACCCAAATGGACCCTTTCACACGTTAATAGGTCATAACTGAAATTTACTAAATTTATTTGGGTTTTGTTAACATGTGCCCACTGGGCATGAATTAACATGTTTATAAAAGGAATGTTTTAGCTTATTCAAGTGAAAATCATGTTTAAATATATTAATTTATTATTTCATTTAATGCGTATTTAATACATTTTTTATTAATTAAGAAAACTTATGTTTATTAATTACACTTTAACCTCTGTCGAGTCAGCATTCGTTAGCAAAACCTTATTCATTTTACTAAATTAAAGTTTTATGATTTACTAAATCGGTTTTGTGATTTAGTTGTTATTTTAGACAAAATTTTCTATTTTTTATATTTAGCAAACGCAAAAAAACATATTGATGCTTTTAAAGTTCTAACCATTTCAATATTAGTTACTAATGATCATAATTATCGCTTTTTCACCAACAAACTGTTGGAATAGGTCCACGTATAAATTGTAGAATGATAAAAACCCCTTGAGTTATGATTTATTATTGACCACTATTTATAGTGGTAAAACCCTAATACCCTAAACCCACAAACGGGCTTGGGCCTATTTATTCACTAATACTCCCCCGCAGTCCGAGCGGCGAAATCGCAAAAGCTCGGACTGGAGTAGTAAACTAGAAAAGAAAAGAAACAAAAAAGACAAAACATTTATTATTGACCACTATTGAAAGCCTCTTCTTCTTCTATCATCTTCTTCGTTGTTTGTTTGAGTTGAAAGCTCTTCTTCTTCTATCATCTTATTCATGCAGACTCAAGGTATATCTATCTTGTCAAAGATGGCAGACTCAACCTGTATCTATCTGCCAAAAACCAAAAGTCGTCTCGGGACTTAAACCTTAGATTCGACAAAAGTCGTCTCGGGACTTGATACCCTAGATTCGACAAAAGTCGTCTCGGGACTTATACCCTAGATTCGACACCAACAAAAGTCGTCTCGGGATTTGATACCCTAGATTCGACACCAACAAAAGTCGTCTCGGGAATAAGAACCCTAGATTCGACACCAACAAAAGTCGTCTCGGGAATTAATACCCTGGATTCGACATAAAAAAACAATTAAATAACTATAATGATAGAGTTGCAGAGTCAACACCAAAACCACCAATGACAGAACACAAAATCTTCTCTTTAGCTTTCCCATCACTCCTTCCCTTAGCTTTCGTTTCAAACAAATCCTTCATGTCCATCATCTACTAACGACAATCAGTAGTAGTCCTATAATGAGTGGTGACGATGGCGGCTAGGGTTTTTTTTTGATTTAGGGTTTGACAAGGATCCCTCCGAATCATCGACGAGTTGTCGATGACCGGAGGACAACTATTTTGTGAAGAAGGTTAGTGTTTTTGAGCGGAAGATACGTGATTAGGGTTTAGGATCTTAATGGCTGATACCATGTAGAATGATAAAAACCCCTTGAGTTATGATTTATTATTGACCACTATTTATAGTGGTAAAACCCTAATACCCTAAACCCACAAACGGGCTTGGGCCTATTTATTCACTAATATAAATAATATATGTTCGAAAACTTATTCGAGCCCACGGGGACGCACGCGTTAATACGTAGAACAATAATAATTAATATATTAATTGTAATATATTAATAGTGATAAGTAAACAATCGTTAAATGTTTAACGAGAATTAATATTAGTCGTTAAAAGTAAAGAACTAATATGCAATACATGGAAAAAGGAAAGTTGCGGTTTTTCCCCCTCATTTTCCTTAGGCCGGTCGAATTCCACCTCCTTAAAGAGGGTGAGATTGCTTGACTTGCTCTCCAAGTAATAGAGACTATATAAAGGGATTCAACGGTTCATTATTGGATGAATGCTTTTGAAAAAAATAACCCTAAATCTCTCCTCTCTCCTTTGGTTTGTTCAACCGAAACCCACAAGGGTTTTGGGTTCTTTGTGTTCGCTCGACTGGAAAAACCCAAAGGGTTTTCTGTTTTGGTTTTTGGTTTGACCCACAAGAAACCACAAAGGTTTCCGGTTTAGTTGATTGTCAAGATACGGTGTTCGTTTGCTAATCACTACTAGTACTAGCATACATTATTGTTTGCTAAGAACGTATTGTGTGTGTCAAAGTAGAGGGATCTTTGGTTAGATCTTGCGTGGTATTCTTATTATACACACTCGTATATTCAAGACGGTGGTTCGTTTATTGCTAAAAGGTACACACCCTCTTGATTCCTTTGTTAACTATGTTATTCTATACGTGTTTACTTTGCATTGCGTACTCGTGAGTTTAAAGGTTAAAAGTTGTAAAAACCCAACAGTGGCATCACGAGCCAGCGTGTAGAATTTTTAGTTACAAGTAATAAAATTTGACAAGATTAGGGGTTTTGATTAATTTTTTAAGCCCTTTGGGCGTTTTTATGCATAAAGATTCGATCTTTATGTATAAAGTCACAATCTTTATAGGTTATAAAATTAATTAGTGTCCATGATAAATACATGCAATTTATCATAGAAGGATATATGATATAAATCTTGTTAATTGTCAAAAGGTTTTTATGCAAATAAGATGATTAAGAATTAAAACATAGACATTAAATTTACTTGGTAAGATCCACGACTTTAAAAGCTACGGAGGACCTTAGCTATGTCTTAATGGGGCCTAAAAGTTGCTTAAATTTTATGTACTATGTGGTATATATTTATGTATGGCTTACGCAATCGATTATATTGATGGATGTGGTCGGAGTCATTGGAAAAAAGAGTCTTATATGAATATATACATATTTTAATTATTAGATAATTAGGATCATAATTGATATTTGCATGACTTAATTGTTAAGTATTTTTCAAATAAATGTTATATGTATTAGTTTTGTGTTTATATTGTTTTATTTAAGTTTTGACTTATGAGAAAATAAAAGGGTTTTTCGAAAAATAAATATAAACATGACTAATAATTATGAAATAAGATTTATTATGGACTATTAATTGAAGTCTTATGTGTCAATTTGGGTTCGGCTTACATCCGATAATCATGGCCTTCGGGTTTCTCACGACGAGACTTGTAATTTAATAGTTTATAATGTGTTTTAAAATTAAAGATTTAATTTTTTATCAATGACGTAATTTGCAAAAGTACTATTTAGTTGCAAGGATAAGGTTCGGGAAGACTCATCAAGACTTTGGTCTTGTAGATACCATTACCCTATAATACCTGACTACGTTGTAGTTTCCTTACCTTGCATACTATTTAGGAAGTCGCAAATGGTCTAGGGTTTGAATGGTTTTTAACCATTCTTTAATCTTTTCCCGCGATAAAATATAAAATCTTTAAGTTTTGAAAACACGTTGAATCGTTAATTTTAAAAAGGCAACACTATTTATACATTAGATGTATAGAAAATGAGTGATACCATAATAAATAACTTAATTGAGTAAAGTTTTTATTTAAAATCTATGATACGAAGATGTATGCATGCTTCTTCGTACATATTTGTTACGACAAATATAATACCCTTTTAAATAAGTTGTTGCCATCTAATTTGTAAGAACACTTGCAGTTGTTTTTTTAGTATGTGTGAGATGTATGTAGAATTGAAATCCCAAGGTGATTATGCACTTTTTCGTGAGACGTTAGTGTTACATAATCACAGTTCTTGATTGGACGACTTAATCGGTTTAGTGGTGAGACCTTAAACTCGAGGCATAAGATGGGATAAAACATGCTTACTAGTATATTATTGTAATAAAGTAAGTTCCATAAGGTTCTAGGAATTGCACCGGTGGCAATTATTGATCGTCGATTACCTTTTGATTACACCATTATTACACAAAAGGCCATAAAAACCTCCTAATAGAGACCGGTTCTAAAAAAACCACTTCCTATGATGACAAAGTAAGGGGCATGAAGAGCACAAATACTGGTTTTCTCAAAAAGACCGGTGTCTATAATCTAATAAGCATAGAAACTGGTCATATTATACAAAACCAGTCTTTGCACATAGTAAAAGACATCGGTTGTTTTCAAGAGACCGGTCTCTATGTTTTCCTAACCGATCATTTGGTTAGACACTAGTCTCTCTACTCTCTTGTTCTTTTTATTTTTAAATTTAACTACTGATTATGCTTGCAACAATTTTTTCCCGTCCATCACGTAACTTTCAACACTGACACGACCTACTATATTATTGACAAAAAGGTTAAAATCTCATACAACTAACGGGTGAGCACTAGCTATTGTGATACGTAAATAAATATACGAGATTGTACTTATACATACAACTCATGTTATTCCTTTTTATGAGATTAAGTAAGGATGTCCGAAAAAGTTTTTTTAGTATCCACATTCAATAACGATTCATGTAATTCCTCTTTAAGTGGTTGGTCTGAGGGTTAACTCGGCTCTGTTGCACGTTTGAGCCCTGTTCGCTTTGAAAATGTTTTTGGCGAACGTCAGACTGAGCTATAAGCAGTTGACGATGAGTTCCCAGCGGCGTTTAATCTATAGCTGAAATTTTTAATGAAACTATTTATTCAAGATTTTATCATGGAGGATATAAAGAATGACGAGACACGTAATAAAATAATTTATTCAAGTTATAACTAAATTTTATCTAATATAATTTACTATATAGTCGACCAAACTAATACGTTTTTATACAAACCAAAGACACAGCCAAATAAATTACATAAATAGCATTTTCTTAAAATAATTTTGTTTTCTCTAACTAACCGAACCGAAAACCGAAAAAACCGACCGAAACTAGAAACCGATGGTTTGGTTTTTAATTTTTCAAAAACCGAAAAATTTCTGTTCGGTTTCGGTTTTTGTTCAAAAACCAAACCGTAAAAACCAAACCAAACCGAACCAAACCAATTTTATAATAATATATAATTAATATAATATAAATAAATAAATGATAACTAAATTTTTTAAATTAATACTTATTTTATGGATGAAATTATTATAATATATATTATCTTAATGTTTATATAATATTATCTTTGTCGTGTAGATTGCACACAGTTTAGAGATATTTTACAATATGTCGTTACAAATGACATGGTCATACTAATGTGTATTTTTCAATATGCATTGTGTGTTCTCTCAATTTATATATGTATAATTGTAAAAATTTGTGTAAACATTATTAGGCTCATATTGACATAAAAAATTAAAAAAAAAATAACCAATTTTCTACGTAAAACAAGTTTTTTTAATATAAATTAGCAAAAACCAAATTTAAACGGTTTGAAACCAAAACCCGACCCAAACCGAACCGTGCACATCCCTACTAACACTATATAAAACTTTCTCCAAAAATAAAACTATATGAACAAAAAAGCATAAAATAAAAAAACTTCTCGGTTCTCTCCCAAAATTTCCCCCTTTGTACCGCCACTACACCCCCACGATCCTCCACCTTCACCTCAAACACCCGCCAATCGAACCCTAACTACCTCCCCTCTGCCATCACAATCAAGTTATTAACCACAATCATTTTCATCATATTGAATTCCAAACCACCATCCACCTCTGCCATCACAACCAAGCTCAATTTGGGCCATTCATCTGAGTTTGAGCACATCAAATGGTAATTTTCTTCTTCTTAATTTAATTTTGATATGCAATTGTTACTTCTTATTAAGTTAATTTATGTTAATAAGCGTTGGTAACTTGGATTAGGTTGGGTTTAGGTTTTATCAAATAATTGTTTGTAGCATAAAGTTGTCATGTACTGTTTATGTGTTTAAGTATGAGGCTGTCAATGTTTACAAATATTAGGTGGGTTATGTTTGAATATTTAAGTTTGTGTTTTTTAATTTAAAACACTATATTTTTTATGATCTTTTAGTGTATTAGTCAAAATAAGAATCATAGTCTTGTAGCTTTCATATGTGATCTTTTGTTCATTGCAGCTTTAGTGAGCGTTTTGGTTAATAAAGATGTGCTAAAAGTTATCTTATCTACATTCTTGCTTATTTGATTACCTTAAACATCAATATATCATCTCCTTGGCTGTAAAATTCGTGCTATAGCATTTAAAGTGTAACTGTTTTATATTGTACTGTTTCTTCACATAGCGAACAACATATTATGTATTAACTATAAATGTGACTCTTTGGACATAATTTATTGGCTTACTCTAGCATTTAACATCTATATATGCAAGACAAACTTTAAAATGGTATTGATTAGATTGTCGCGTGCACTAATATAATGTTTAACAATGTTCGCTTTTAAAATATTTCAAGTAATTGAAAACTTGTCCCTTTACCCAAAAAAGTAATTGAAAACTTGTAAATCTGTTGCGAAGACTAATTGGATGCGACTTGCGTAAGACACGTTTTGATACGTCCTATGTTAGAAATAAAGAAATGTTCTACTTGTAAGCACTATTATAAAATGTAAGGACTAAATATGTTAAGTAAGGAAAGTTTAGTCAACAAGCTAACCAATGGCTATAAATAGTAATTTATGCCATGTGATAATGTATATGACAACATCATTTTAATCAAAAGGCAAGTTAGGTAATTCTCTTCTCTAAAACACACACACTAATTACACTTGATCCTTCACACACTAATCTCAATCAAGATCTTATATCAATATTGTATCAAATTCTTCACACACTAAATCAAGAAATCTTCCACACAAGACTATTGCTCCTTAACGAAATCGCATCACATTCTTCGCTTGTCCTAGCAAAGGCTTCATTCTTGCGCATCTTGGTTGTGGCATCAACGTCTTTCTCATTTGAATTTCGCCACAATCAATAACCTTGTGAAAAACAATCTTGTTCGAGGTCTTCCTAAGATGAAATTCGAAAAAGATCATTTGTGTTCCGCTTGTGAACAAGGGAAGATTCATCGAAAACATCACAAGTCCAAAACGGCTTTTGCTTCGAATAAGCCACTTTATCTTCTTCATATGGATTTGTGTGGTCTGATGCGCGTAGAAAGTATTAACGGAAAGCAATATGTGTTAGTTGTTGTCGATGATTATTCACGGTATACATGGTATTCTTTCTTCATTCAAAAGATGAAGCTTCTGAAGTCATCATTTCATTCATTAAGAAAACCCAAGTGAATCTTCAACTTCAAGTTCAGCGTGTTTCGAACTAATAATGTACTGAGTTTTAAAAAACCCCAAAACTCTTTTGCTAAGGGTTTCTTAGGACGGGGGAGGGTCGGGACAGAGGTGTCGGGTCAATAATTTTCTGCTCACAAGAACGCCCCAAAGGAGCAAAAGGAGTTCTGTGGAAAGGAGGAATCGAACCTTAGTCGAAGCTGGCAAGAACTATGCTTACATTTGCAAACTTACCATTGTTTCTTTGGGCTGAAGCCATCGCAACAGCTTGCTTTACACAAAATCGTTCGATTATTCACAAACGTTTCGATAAAACTCCTTATGAGCTCATTAACAAGAGAAAACCAAACATCAAGTTCTTTTCATGTGTTTGGTTCAGATTAGATACTCAAATGATATGATGATGAGTGGAAAGCTCAAGGCAAAAGGGGATATTGGAGTGTTTGTTGGATATTCAAAAGAATCTGCTGCATTCATAATTTACAATAAACGAACTCAGAAGATTCACGAGAGCGTGAATGTGAATTTTGATGAGATTTCAAAAATGGCTTCTAAACAATTCAGTTTAGAACCCGGTTTATCTAATTTAAACAAAACGGGAAAATCTTCAAATCCAACGGTTTCACACATCAAGTGAGACGCGGCGGTGCGCGCGAGAGACGCGGCGAGAAAGATTTGGGAAGATGTTAATTTACAATTTTTAACGATGAGTATTTTGATTCTTCAAAGATAACGAAATCTCCGACAACGAATATTGAAACTTCCAACAACGAAATTTCTTCTCACGAAGGAGAAGTTTTTCACGAGGTTTCTGAATCATTTCAAGAGGAATCTTCTTCATCTTCATTGAATCATGCCGTTCAACAAAGTTCAAAAGAAGTAATGGTTTGAAAAGTTAAACGAAGATTTAGGAATGTTGCTTAGATAATGTAAGTGTCGTTCGGATTGATAAAAACAACACGAACATTATTACGGATATTTTATTAATCATGGAATCAACGGTCGTTTCTAAATATGGCAAGTATAACAATAGAAACTTTTATATATATTCTAAATATGACGTCGGAGTCATAGTTAAATAGATGGGCATCGATGTATTGAGGATTGAAGAAACAAATAAATATTTTGGTATTAATATAATTGGATAACTAGTTTTACTAAAAACAGTAACCTTCTAAAAATGGAAAGTTTCCGCATAAGCATCGCGACTTGATTATGAAAGAAATATCATCTCTAGAGCACCTTAAGCATTAAGATTTAGGTCGCGCAAGTGGATTTCTCATCACATGCATATTATATCTATATATATATTTTACCGTTGTGATTTACGCATCAGCCGATCGTACTTTATTATATTTTAATCAAGCGACATGAATTATAGGTCCCGGTCAAAATTGTCGTTGAGAAGTTCATGATTTATTTGGTTGTTGATATTGTCTTCAAAATCAAGGTGAGTCCATAGCCTAGCTCTTAAATATTTTACATGTTTTATAAAAACCGCGAGGGAGATACATGCTTGTTTTGTAAATCGAACGCAAGTGGTTTTGACATGTGAACGTGGTTTCATTACTATGAGTATATGCCCTTAGCTGTGGCCGTTAACTTATCTCTCAGGGTAAGACGCTTGGTACAAATAATAGATCTATTGGAGTGACATCATGTCCGAGGTATGGATCTATGGCTATAAAGCCCATGAACACCCTGTAACGGACATTTTGTATTGAGTCGGGGGTGGCGGCATACCACCCAGGCATGATTATCACCGGGTGGTGTGATAATGGGTAAACTGTCAGTCATGTGCTTTAGCAAGTTAGATTTTATGAATAATACTTGTGTTCAAATTGTTTTATTATAAACTCTATGGATTTACTCAACATTATTGTTGACATTTTCAGCATGTTTATCTCAGGTTATTTGCTTGCTTGGATGGGAGTGTAGCGCGGATATCAAGATTAAAGACTTAGTGATTAATCACATTCGATAAAACCATTTTTTGGATCGAGTCATATTATGACTCAATGGATTTTGTTTAAAATTGTGTTTTTGGTGGACCTTGTGTGTGTGTGTGTCTGACAAATTAAATGTCGAATTGGATATAAATTTTCAAAAGTTATTTTTTAAAAGTCTTTAATGCTAAAAAGCCGTTTTCTAATGGACTTTGTTGAGTCGTGGACTATGAAGTAAAGCACCCAAAGCCCCAAAGTGGTGTTCCGCTGCGTTGTGATTTTGGGGGTGTTACAAAAAGTTTGAAAGTTTCTTTTAGGTTTTTAGAAAAATGGTATGATAACTTTTTTAAAAGCCCCTTTTATATTCGATTGCTCCTAACTACCTATCTGATGAGAAGATAACGTAGTTCTCCTTTTAATGCATTCATTAAACTTACTAAGAAGATCTCATGCATTGTTTAGATTTTTGAGAACTTGACTGGTTGATGGGAGTTTTCTAAGAAAAACTTTAGTGGGTTTTGAAACGTGTTCAGGAGGACTTGGTGTGGAAGACCAATATAGTTGTTCTGCTGACAATTTTTTGTGTGGAACAAAATCATTTTAGAGTTTATTTAATTTGGAGTAATCAATCAGTTTAGTATTAATCACAATTTGTTTTTTAAGCATTTTCAACTGACTCTCTTCAGCAAGCATCAAAGTTTCCTCAGTATCACATACTAATACAGGATTGTGTTTATCAATCAAGACCTTTCCATTATATAACGCATGTTGTTTTCGTCGAGCTTGAGAAAGATACAATGGATTTTGATAACCAGGAGCTATCTTATGTGTTTCATCATAAAATTTTTGAGGTTTGGTTAGCATATGCATTGTTTGAGTAGATTGTCCAATTTTATAAACAATGTTTTCAAGTTCCTTTTTTGCTTTTTCTAAATCCTCAATTTCACTGATGTTCTTTTCATATTTTTCAGATGACTCTTTTTTGTATGTGTCAATCTTATTTTTTATAAAATTGACCTGGTTTGTTAAGTTCTCCATTTGTTTTCATTAAGAAAAGACTTGATTTTCATAATCATATATTTTCTATTGCGATCATAAATGACAGTTCTTAATTCACAGTCTAAAAACTTTTCTCTATCAGAAGCAGAGTTTTAGATTTATTTTCCAAAGTTTTGACTATTTCTTTGTATTGTTCAAGCTCGCTGGTTAATGATTCATTCACACTTTGTGTCTATTGATTTACCATGTTACATTTTTCTACTTAAGTTTTCATGTGTTCAATTACAGATAATATCCTATAATTATTTTGAACAGGAGGAGGAACATGGTTATCTTCATCATTGCTAATAGTAACCATATAATCAGCGTAGGAGATAACATTGTTATTACTCATAAGTTCATCATATGCCTCATTATTGGAAACTAAGTTTTCAATACATTCCAGCTCTTATACATCATATTCATGATAAATGTCGTAATGAGGTACCTCATTGATAGAACCAACAGGAGACAAATTTGCCTTGAAGATTGCATTTGCTGTAGCTTCATCATCACAGTCTGAATCATATGCATCAACGTGGTCTGCCTTGAAATTTGCTATAGCTCATAACTGGAGATCCTCATAGTCATCAGTTTCTTCCAAACTATCAGCTAAGAAATCCTATTGTCCATCATTCAATACAACTCCTGCTTCTTGTGCTTGAGCAAGTAGCATCTTGTCTTTAAACAATTCAGAGTCCCTCACCCTTTTCTTTACAGTACACTGCTTAGCAATATGACCTTCACTGTTGCAGTTATAACATCTCATTACCCTTGGTTGATTTGTCCTTGCATTTACAACTGTATTGACAACTCTTGCTCCTGAAGCTTGATTCTTTCTAGCATTGCTCGCATAACCTTGAGATTGTCTACCTTGAACATTCTGAACTATAACTTGTCCATTTTGAATTGTAGCTTGTGTTCTTGGATTAGACGAGGTTCGAAGTTGGTTATTTGTAGGAGGATATCTTTAGCTATAAGTAAAACTCATAAAGATCCTAGCTTTGTTAACACTGGCTATTGGATCATCAGTTTGAAGAAAGGTTGGTACAACAAATTCGATATCAGGTTAAATTGTAGGTGGTTATTGAACAACTATTGGTGCATAGCTTTAAAGTGGAGGTAACTGAATAAGTTGTTGAGTGATTGGAGTGTTTAATTGATAGTGCTGATATGGTTGATAAACTTCAGATGGTTGAGTCTTTGCTGACTACTGTATGGCGGAGGTGGGTTGTAGGTATTTGCCAGCAAAGCAAGTGGTTCCGGGAATCGTTGTCGCATTTCTCGAACTTCTTTAGCATCTTTTTCATTGTGTTTGAGGAAAGCATACAACTGACGAAAATTCACACTATGAATATCTCTTGCTTGTTTAGCTGTTGTGACAAACCTACTCCACTCAAGTTAAAGATGATTCACAAACTTCATGTTGATTTGCATGTTTGACATAGACATAGGAATCATTTTCATGTCATTGATCAGTTTAGCATATCTTAGATAGTATGAGTGGATTGATTCTCCAGGTTCTGATGTGAATTTATCAAATTCATCATATAGCATTCACTCACGTTCTTGCTTGGCACTACTACACAAAAGGCCATAAAGACCTCCTATCAGAGATCGGTTCTATACGAACCAGTTCCTATGTTGAAAAAGTAAGGGGCATGGAAAGGCCATAAAATAGTGGGGTTTCTCGAAAGGGACAGATGTTAGATATCTATATAAGCATAGAAACCTGGTCATGCATTTACACCAATTACAGGTATTGATAGGCACATAGAATATGACACCTGGTTTTTTTTTGAGTGTCCCGGGCTCCTTTTAATGTTTTCCCCTAATTTATAGTTTACTTATCGCATCTTTTGATTAGATACAAGGTATTTTACTTTTTTTTTTCATCGAAATTTTATTTATTATGGTGATTTTTTCCCTGGCATCACGTATCTCTCAAAATACCATTATATTAAGTTAACTAAAAAATTGTCAAATTCTTTATAAACGTTAAAAATAATCTAATAAAAACAAAAATACACATAATCAAATAATTAATTTATAAATAAAATTATATTCTTTTATCTAGTAGAAGGAAAGCCGCAGAGAGTGGGGAACTTTTGACATTTCTAAAAAAAGATCTGTTCATTTATTAGGAAGATTCATTTTTTTTGAAATCTAATTTTTTATATAAAATTAAACACCTAAAAAATTTCCTAAAGTTAAACTTTTTATCTAGTAAAGGAAAACGCAGAGTGGGGACTTTTGCATTTCAAAAAAAAGATTGTTTCTTTATTAGGGAAGATTCATTTTTTTTGTAATTCTAATTTTTATATAAAATAAAACCTAAAAATTTCCTAATTTAACACTTTTTCTTTGATTTTTCGTTTTTTATTTTATATGTTTAAAAACTTATAAAATACAAATGTACTAAAAACTTATTTTATCATAGTTTAGGGGTTCATTGTAAAATCTTTTAAAAAAAATGTATACCAGATCTCTCTCCCATTGTTTTCCTGGAAGACTCAAAACTCCAATCTTAACAATCGAGAATCGACAATCATTCTCTTCAACATCTTTTTACTTCTTCTAAAACCCTACAAACAGCAAGAGATCCTCCGACCCTAGCGAATCCTCCATTCTCCTCAGGCATCACCTTGACCATCATGTGTGCTACTTGCCGGTCTATAGAATTACAACATAAACTCTTTCTTATATGAAAAATCATGTGTCTAAACAATTTCAATCAAAGGCATGTATCTTTATTATTTTCTTTTTTACTTTAATCATTCATCTATTGTTATTTATATTTATAATAGAAAAATCATTATTCTTTGTTAGGATTCAGATTAACCTATATATGTTATTTGAATAGATTTTGAACCTATAATTTGTTGTTGGTTTGAATTTGTGATTTTGGATTTAAATTATTATGTTTGAAATCAATAGGTTAGATGTAAAATCTTATCAGTTAAACTTTTCGTAGGTTGGTACTGTTAATTGAACACAACAATATATTAACAAAAGGTACGAGTCAACTGCATCTTAATTTGGGACACGTGACGCATACGCACCTGTGTAGAAGTATAAGTGTCAAGCAGAGTCATGTAAAATAGAGATTGGCACTGCAAGTTTACTTTTTTGTATAATATGAAGTTTAAGTTGATGTGTATCATCTAATATCATATTTTTTTATATGTTTTGTTGCAGGTAAGTCTGTTTATGTACCTCATTGCTAACAGTCTATATATCAACAAAGAGGCGTTCCTTCATGAACTTATCAGGTAAGTTACAAACATTTTCATTAAATTTGAAGTATATTAGCTTTTTTGTGTAGTTAAGAAGTAAAATAGTTATGTATTATGGTCGAGTTTGGCATATTAATAGCGTAAAAAATATCTCTTTTAAAACCATTTTTGAGTGATCATCAGTGGCAAATGTCTGGTGGATTAGTTTTTAAAACAAACCACTATTTTCGATTTCTATTAGTTTATACAAATACGTTTCTGTTACCATGGTGGTTAAGTAACATTTACCTCTTTTTTCATGTCTAGGTGGAAATATGACAAAAAAGATAGAATAACTTCATGCTTTTAATTAGGAAATCCTCTGCATCTACATGACCTGATAGCTCAAGTTGACTCTCTTATGAGGGAGAATTGTACTCTTTTAGCCAAATCTAAATATGTAGGTTTCAATAAATCTTAGGATGATGCATCCCTTATGTAGAAAACTGTTAAGTTATAGCTGATGTGATGAAGTATAGGTGGCTGTTTTAACTCATTAACCTATGAGTTGTCGATTTTGGTTAGTTGTGTTATATTTCTAACGGGTCAAACGGGTTAAGCTAAAAGATTTTACAAAAAACCAAGTTAAAAGTCAACAGAACCGTGATCAAATGCTTAAACACTTCAAAAATCTCTATGAAATGTTAGTTCACCATTATTTCGGTGATTTAGTTTTTGTAAATGTAATGCATTAGATTAGAAGAGTTTTGGGGGCACGCCAGAAGCAACCTGCTGTGACCCGTTACCTAACCCGTCCGACTCCTTGAAATACTTCATAATTTTTGTTTTAGGACATAGAGCTATCCAAGGAGATATATGAGTCTTTCAGGCAATCATCTCAAGCTAAGAGTGTCCATGTATTAGCAATTGGGTATCTTTATAGGCACCACGCACGCAGAAAAGTAAACAAGATGCCCAAACGAAAAGAAGACCAAGATCGAGTAAACAAGGTAAATTTAGTCGCATAGTTTCTTCTTTTATATCGACTTATATTCATCGTTGATCATAACCTGAGTTATTAAACTAGGGAGATACGTATTACGCTGTGTCCCTGAAACACTCCCTTTGTAACATATTTACTGAAAAAAAAGGTTCAGGCAATGTATGTAACAATTTCAGTGTACAACTTTATTCATTTAAAAAAACTTGCAGCATGTATATTAACTTTTTGGCTGACAATAATATATTACATGTTGCCCAGATCGCATTAACCATTACACCTGACATTGAACAATTTGTACCGCTAATGCCAGCGGACTTAAACAGAGGTAAAGGTCCTTCGTTTACTCGGTTTTCTCAACTTTCCACAGGCGTATAAGATACTTACAGATATCGATTACACGGTAGTGACCTATATCTATTGCGGCTCATGTGAAACACCCTTTCAAGGCAAAGACAAGCAAAAGACAACCAGTTTTTCTTTATTAGGAAGGGAATGAATGGAAATAGTGTTTTTTTATAATTATTTATTTAATTCTAGTGATTTAATTTGATTTGAATTTTGTATTTGCTTTATGTTAAGCTGAATTGAAGTTGTCTTTGACATTTTTGGTCCATTTAAATCAGTTTATATATATTTGCTATATTTATATTTCTTTATTTTGGTGGGTTAAATTTGTAAATTTTGGAATTTATTAAAGAATTCCAAATTTTCTTAAAAAATAGATTAAAAAAAGACAGGTTTTGAGATAAAAACATATCTTTTTAATCTATATAAAGACAGGTTGGATGTTTTTATAAAGACATGTTACGGGAGAACCAGTGTCCATTTCCAATAAAACATGTGTGTTTATTTCAATATGGAGACCAATTCTTAGGGAGAGAACCGGTGTCGATTATTCTAATAGAGACTGGTTGCATAACCGGTTTTCATGTGTTTTGATCATGGAGATACCCCCCCTCGGAGAGTGGTTTCAAAACCACTCTTTATGGGCTATTTTGACCAGTTTCTATGGCTTTTTTTGTAGTAGTGTGGTCATCTATGTGTCTTACATAAGTTCTTTAACATGATCCTATATTTCCTTTGTAGTTTGATAGTGGTTGATGAGAGCGTAGATGTCAACTGGCAATCCAAGAGGAAGTATATTGACAGCTTTGATGTCACTGTCATATCGTAACTTCTCTTGTGCAGAAAGGTCTTCAACTTCTTGAGGACGACGGATGTCGGTAACGCCATTTGTGTCTTTAGTAGTAATTTCTGATTTGAGTTGAAAAGGACCGTTGTCGATTGAGTCTTTTAACATTTCACCAATCTCTTTGCCTCGGATATATAGAATAATCCGGGTCTTCTAGCTATCATACATGCCTTTCTCTAGCATCGTGGGATGGTTTTCAGAACCTGCAGTAATTACGTTTTCTACCATTGTAGCCATTTGTGAATTTGATTGTGTAGACTTCGTATGAATTGATATTAAGGATTGTTTTGACGAGAAGAGGTGTTGCTTTTGTGAATGTTTTGTTGAAAATATTGTATTTTTAACGCGAACAGAGTAAAAAGATTACAACTTTATCAATGTAATTTATTTAAAAACTCTAAAGTTTAAACCATTTAACTTAAAAAAAACCCCTAATTTTACCTTTGCCACAAAATTAATTATCCACTAACTTCAAAAAATCACATTATCCACTAAAAACCATAATTCACTTTTTTATAAAATAATAAAAACCTTTTTAACCCTAAAGTCCAAAACCCTAATTTATTAAAACTAGGGTTTAGTTTTAAGTTAGTCTCGGTTGTTAGGAATAAATCTTCACAAGGACTTAATACTGCCAAGGAATAACTAATAGTACTAACTGACTTAGTACTGCCAGTACAAACTTAGTACTGTCAATGTTAGTTTATACTGCCTGAAGGAAACTTAGTATTGCTGCATGAAGATAGCAAGAAGATAAGGTCAAATGGAGTTTATCTCGGAGTTTACATTTGAATTTGTATGTTTATCTTTAGAAATGTATTGTAAAGCAATAGGACTCCTTAGTGTATAAAAGGAGATCCTAGGGCATCTAGTTAGATATATAATTCACGTAGATCGTATTCACCTCAAAAGTTGTAATTCGTAGCTTCAAGGTTTTTGTGTAAACCCTAACACTGGTTTAGAGTGTTCGTATTAATAGTATTGAAGCTTTGTTTTGGTTATTCTCATTGTCGAACATTTACTGTTTTATTGATATACTTCTAGAGTATCTAAGTGTAGTTTCCGCATACACTCAGGTATCTTAACAAAGTCTCATATATTGTTGTTTTGGATTCTTCCAAGACAACATACGCTTTACAAAGTAAAGAAGAAGATCACAGTTTAGGATTCAAAAGTGGTATCAGAGCTTTTGCTTTGAGAAACTTTGATCTAGAAGTTATGGAGATGGTGAATACTCAGAACCATGCATTAGCCAAGCTTCCCATGCTCAAACTCGGGGAGTATGAGATGTGGGAGATAAGGATCAAACAGTACTTTTCAGATACAGGATTACGCTCTTTGGGAGGTAATTGAGAATGGAAATTCATGGGTACCTATTCCTGCAACAACACAACTTGAGAATAGTTCATCAATCATGATGACTGTACCTGCTACTACAGAAGAAAAGATTTGTAAAAAGAATGATGTTAAGGCACGAAGTTTACTCATCATGTCTTTACCAAATGAACATCAACTCACCTTTGATTAGTACTTTGATGCTCAATCAATGTTTAATGCCATTAAAGCACGATTTGGAGGGAATGAAGCAACTAAGAAGACTCAGAAGGCACTGTTAAAGCAACAGTATGAAAACTTCAATGCTACAACCACTGAATCACTTGATTCAATTTTTAACAGGCTTCAAAAGCTTGTTAGTCGACCGGCAATTTTAGGTGTGGTAACTTCTCAAGAAGATCTTAATATCAAGTTTTTAAGGAGCTTACCTTCTGAATAGGAAACACATGTCATGATTTAGATGAACAAACCTGATTTTGAATCTATGAGCTTAGATGATCTGTACGACAATTTTAAAATTGTTGAACAGAAGGTGAAGAAATCTTCTGGTGCTATCAATGGTGATAAGAATTTAGCCTTTGTAACTGCTTCAGGTACCAGTAGTACTAATAACCTTCACTCTGAAGTTAGTACTGGTACCACAAAGGTTAATAATGTTAGTACTAAAACTTGTACTGCTAGTTTTAGTGATGATACAGTTTATGCCTTTCTTTCCACTCAACCACAAAGGTCTCAAATAGTTCATAAAGACCTTGAGCAAATTCATGATGATGATTTAGAAGAAATTGATTTAAAGTGGAATATGGCATTACTGAGCATGAAGGCAAGAAAGTTCTATTAGAGAACTGGTAGGAAGATTATCATTCATGGGAGCAATACTGATGGTTTTGATAAATCTAAGGTCGAATGTTTCAACTGTCACAAGATGGGACATTTTGCCAGAGAATGCAGAGCACCAAGGGTAAGAGACAACAGGAATTGGAATCAAGGTACCTCTACAAAGACTGTCAGGATTGAAGACACTCCTGAAAAGGCAATACGTGCTATAGATGGTGTTGGCTTCGACTGGAGTGACATGGCAGAGGAGGAGATTCAGACAAACATGGCACTCATGGCATTCTCTGATTCAGAGGTACATTCTGAAAAATCTTGTTCTAAAATTTGTCTGAAAAACTATGCAGATCTTAAGAAACAGTATGATACTTTGCTTGATAAATTTAATGATACTGCTTTCAAAGCATCTACATATAAAAGAGGTTTGGCAACTTTAGAAGAACAGATTATTAAATATAAAGAGAATGAAGTGTTTCTTGAGAAGTTGCGTGTACATAAAAGAAGGTGTAGGAGCAAAAAGATTATGAGTTAGGACAACTTAGGATTGAGCTTGAAAAAGTTAAAAAGGAAAAAGAGGGAATTGATTTTAAGATTGCTAAGTTTGACAAATCTGCTAAAGACCTAGATAACATGTTAGAGAGTCAAAGAACTGACAAGACTACAAAAGGTCTAGGTTATGCTGCTGTCCCTCCACCTCATCCCTTGATCCTAAATAGACCAACTCCTTTAGATCTGTCTTCATCAGGTCTTGCTGAGTTTAAAGAACCTAAGTTTAATCTCTATGGTCCTAGAGTGAATGTGTCACAACCTGCCACAAATTGTAACAAGGAGTCAGATAATTCTAAGGAGAATACTGATGACTCTTTGAAACAATCTCAAATGGAAAATCACCAAGTGTCTGATAGTGAAAGCACCTTTGTGTTTCAACCTTCTCAGTTTGACAAAGACACTGTTAAGGATTGGAAAGAAAAATTCTTTCATTCTGCTGGGAAATTCAAAACTGTCAAACCAAAGCAAAAAAGAAACACAAGATAAGAGGACAGTTAGATATGCTGAGATGTATAAATCTCAAAGCCCAAGAGGTAACCAAAGAAATTGGAATTGTCAAAAATCAAACCAGTTAGGATCTACTTTTGTTGTCTATAACAAAGCATGTTTCATCTGTGGCTGTTTTGATCATCTTCAATATAACTGTCCTAGACCCTCTCAACCCAGTTCCTACAGACATATGACTCCCAGAGCAGTTTTGATGAAGTCTGGCCTAAAACCTCTTAATACTGCTAAACCTGTTAGTACTGTTAGGTCTGTTACTACTTCTAGTCCTATTAGTACTGCTAGGTCTGTTTGTGTTGCCAGGCCTTTAAATACTGCTTCACCCAAATCAACAGCTAATTGTGCTAGACCAGTATCATCTTTTTCAAAACAAGCACAACCAACTGTTAACAGGCCCTTTTATAAGAAAACAGTTTTAACTAAAAAGTATTATAGTAACAGGTTTAATACTGTTAGGCCACAAGCAGTTAATACTGCTAGGCCTTTAGTTAAAACTGTCAGGGCAAATGGGTTCAATGCTATTAAGCCCTCAGCATGTTGGGTTTGGAGACCCATCAAACCCAATGGTGCATCACTTGTTTTTAACAAATATAACTACATTGATGCACGAGGCAGATCCAAGTCAGTAATGGCTTGGGTCCCCAAGGAAAACTAATTTCCTTATTTTCATGTGCAGGGCAATCCACAGCTGAATGATAAAGGTTTTGTTGATAGTGGATGCTCACGCCACATGACTAGTAACTTGGCCTATCTTTCGAATTTCAAGGAATATAATAGAGGCAATGTTACATTTGGAGGAGGTGCATATGGTGGTAGAATAACTGGTAAAGGTACCTTAAAGACAAATAATCTTGATTTTAAAGATGTATACTTTGTCAAAGAGTTGCAGTTCAATCTTTTTAGTGTATCACAAATTTGTGATAAAAAGAACTATGTACTTTTTTCTGACACTGAATGTCTTGTCCTCTCTCCTGATTTTAAGTTGCCTGATGAAAGTCAGATACTTCTTAGAATTCCTAGAGAAGACAATATGTACAGTTTTAATATGCATAACATAGTTCCTAAAGAGAATTTGACTTGCCTTGCTGCAAAGGCTACATCTGATGAATCCATGCTTTGGCATAGGAGGCTTGGTCACATCAATTTTAAGAATATTAATAAGCTTGCTAAAGATAATCTTGTAAGAGATTTACCATCAAAAAGATTTGAAAATGACCAAACTTGTGTTGCCTGTCTTAAAGGCAAGCAACACAGAGCCTCTTGTAAGCCTAAGCTTTTTAGTTCCATTTCTAAGCCATTGCTTATGCTACATATAGATCTTTTTGGTCCCACTTTTATGAGTAGTCTAATGCATAAAAAGTATTGCTTAGTAGTCACTGATGATTACAGTAGATTTTCATGGGTTTTCTTTTTAGCAACTAAGGATGAAACAAGTGAAATCCTTAAGAACTTTATAAGAGAAATAAAAAACCTAGTGGATCAAAAAGTGAAAATAATCAGAAGTGACAATGGAACAGAGTTTAAGAATAAAGTGATGGATGAGTTTTGTAGAGAAAAGGGTATTAAAAGAGAATATAGTGTAGTTAGGACTCCTTAGCAAAATGGTGTTGCTGAGAGAAAGAATATAACACTTATTGAGGCTGCTAGAACCATGTTAGCTGATTCTAAGTTACCTACCACTTTTTGGGCAGAGGCAGTTTAAATACTGAGTTTACAAGTGATAAGGTTGATATGGATTTGAGAGTTTTGTAGAGGGAAATAGGGAGGGGGGGGAAAAAGGGAAAGAAAAGGGTATTATTAAAATGAGAAGATACAATGTAAACTAGGACTCCCAGCAAAATGGTTTTGTTGGATGCGTACGTTGTGTTTTTGCTGATGAGAGAGTGAGAAAAGAATAGGACATAATTGGGCTGCTTAGAATTAGAAAATAGAACCCAATTAGGAAACCATTGTTAGCCTCGGGATTCTCAAAGTTACCCTACTACTTTCTTGTGGCCTCGGGAGCAGAGAAGAGAGAGCAAGTGAGAGATAGGCAGTTTTCTACTTGCCTTGCTATGTACAAAATTGGGTCTAGTAGTCAGCCTCACAACAAGGACACCTTTTGAGCTCTCTTTGTGGTTTTTTTTTTTTTTGTTTTAAATCACTATCTAGGTTTTACTATGAAAAACACAACTTTCGGATGTCATTGTTTTTTTACTATTCGCAATACCTTTAGATCATTAGGCAAGTTGATGGAAAATTAAAAGTGATGATGGTTTCTTGCTGGGATATTCCTTAAATAGTAAGCATTTAGGGTATACAACACTAGCAACTAGAAAGGTTAGGAAATAACTTTTTGCTGCATGAAGGTTCATTAGAGAATAAACAATGCTTTAGAAGGAAATGGTCCAAGTGGCTATTTGATATAGATTTCTTAACCTATATCACATGAATTATATACCCAGATGGATGGATCGCAGGTAAAATTTCTAATGACAACTGCAGCGTTATTATTACAGAAAGTTTTTGATTCCTAGTTTTTTGATCAAATCAAGATCAAGCTGATCAAGTGTGTGTTGTATGCCATATTTGGATGGTATGCATCTTATTTTGATTTTCTTCCAAAGTGAAAAGGATGATGTTGTGCCAAGAAGTGCTGCCAAATATGATGTGTAATGAGGTCAGGATACAGAGAAGTCTTTTGATGAAGCAGTTTAAGGATATCATGGTTATAGTTGATCCACAAGTTAATACTGCCAGTCCTGATATTAATGCTAGTAGTGCTAAAGTTAGTACTATTTTCCCTGAGGTTAATACTGCTACTCCTGAAGTTGTGATAGGACCTAGTCTTTCATCTAAAGATATTCAAGTGGAGTCCTTAAATTATTTGGATGACCAAGGAGTTGATTTGGGGAACATTCCAAACTCTTATGGAGTTCCTTCCACTCCTAACACAAGGGTTCACAAAGATCATCCTCTTGAACATGTGATTGGGGATGTACAGTCATCCGTTCAAACAAGAAATATGTCCACTTCTTACTCTGAACAAGGTTTTCTAAGTGCTGTATATGAAGAGAAGACTCATCAGGATCTTCACACATGTCTTTTTGTCTGTTTCCTCTCACAAGAAGAACCAAAAAGGATTGCTACAGCTCTTCGTGATCCTGCATGGGTAGAGGCAATGCAAGAGGAACTTTTACAGTTCAAACTTCAAAAGGTCTGGATTCTTGTTGATTTACCCAAAGGTCATAGAGCAATTGGTTTAAAATGGGTATACAAAAACAAGAAAGATGAACGTGGTATTGTCATCAGAAACAAAGCAAGACTTGTTGCTCAAGGCCATACTCAAGAAGAAGGCATAGACTATGATGAAGTCTTTGCACCTGTGGCTCGGATTGAGGCAATAAGAATGTTCTTAGCTTATGCTTCCTACATGGGGTTTATGGTTTATCAGATGGACGTTAAAAGTGCTTTTCTTTATGGTCAGATAGAAGAGGAGGTGTATGTCTGTCAACCTCCAGGATTTGAAGATCCTGACCATCCTGACAAAGTATATAAGGTAGAGAAAGCATTATATGGATTGCATCAGGCACCAAGAGCTTGGTATGAAACTTTGGCTAATCATCTTTTTTGTAATGGTTTTTAAAGAGGAAAGATTGACCAAACTTTGTTTATCTAGAGACAACAAGGACATATCTTGCTTATACAGATCTATGTAGATTACATCATCTTTGGATCTACCAATAAGGAGTTGTGTGATGAATTTAAGAAGCTCATGACAGATAAGTTTAAAATGAGCTCTATGGGAGAACTCACTTTCTTTTTGGGGTTACAGATCTAACAAAAGAAGAATGGCATATTTATCAGCCAGGATAAATATGTAAAAGAGATTTTGACCAAGTTCAAGTACAATGATGTGAAGACTGCCTCAACTCCAGTAGATTTGGAAAAACCTATGGTTAAAGATATGGATGCTACTGATGTGGATGAACATCTTTATAGGTCTATGATTGGATCTTTGATGTATCTTACTGCATCTAGGCTAAACATAATGTTTGCAGTATGTGCATGTGCAAGATTTCAAGTCTCTCCAAAGGCATCACATCTCCTAGCTGTCAAGAGGATCTTTAGATATCTTCAAGGTAAACCAACATTAGGACTTTGGTATTCAAAGGATTCCCCTTTAGAATTGGTTGCTTACACTGATAGTGATTATGCTGAAGCTACTCAAGACAGGAAGTCAACCACTGAACATAATGTCGCAGATCTTCTTACTAAAGGTTTTGATGCTGAAAGATTTTAGTAATTGGTTTCAAGTATTGGAATGCTTAATCCTTATATGCCTAACTCTTTTGTTTTTGTAAAAGTTTGTTGTTTATTAGTACTATTAAGTTGTTGTCAATTAATACTGCTAGTTATAATTAGTACTGCTAGTTATATTTAAGACTGTTTGCTAAACTGTCACTTATAGTTAGTACTGCTAGTTGTTTGTATGTCTTAATATTACTCCTGTTAGTCACACTTTATACTGCTAGACAAGAAAAAGAGTTGGGATTATATTTTTCTTGGTTTTTGTGTTAACTATTTCAGGAAGTATTATTTGAGGGGAGGAATGTTGGTATGCTATGAAGTCTTTAAGTGTTGGTTTTCACACCACCCCACAAATGGTCATCAGTTCACCATGTCTTTTAGACATTAAGAATTGGCTAGTCCAGAGCAAACGGCTACTGGTAAAGACTTTTCAAATCCGTTGATAGTTGATAGTTTACTAAAAACTATATGGTTATCAGTGCACCATGTTTTTACAATGAAGCATTGGCTAGTCCAGAGCAAACGTCTCCTGGTAAAGACTAATCAAATCCGTTGATGGCTGATAGTTTGCCAAAAACTATTACTTGTGTGTTTTTGTGAGCAAAAAGAATAGAGAGAAATGGTGAGATCAAAAACAGAAAGAGAGTTGTGTGAAAAATAGACAGAGTGAAAAGGTAAGCTAAAAGAATTAAGAGAAATTATGTGAGCTGAAAAATAGAAAGAGAGCTGTGTGTTAAAAATAGACAGAGTGAAAAGGTGAGACAAAAGAATTGAGAGATGATATGTGAGCACAAAAATAGAAAGAGAGATTGTGTGATGTTTTGTACTGCTATAGTTGGAGAAGTTAATACTGCTAGGCTTATTTTAGTACTGCTAGACTAAATTAGTACTGCTAGATAACCGTTAGTACTGTTTGTCTTCTACCAGTTTTTCATTAATTAAAGAGCCGTTGAGATTTTTCCGCCAATTTCATAGGATATAGGGTTTGATCAATTGGATGTTTATGATCTTTATATAATCTCAGTTGATTTCTTTTTGATAAGATCAAATCTCTTATAGTCGGTCAAAAATATATTCCTCTATTTTCTCAACTAAATCTCAATTAACTTTCTCCAGTCTTCATACTCTCATACACGATCATATCCCACATGATTACTCACATTTTTATTCATGGCTCATTTAGAATTTTGTGATAAGCACAACATGGTAGCGTTTTTGGAGAAGTCTACCGAAAGCGATGGCTTTCACCAAGTTATTGACTTCCTCAATCATAGTCATATCAGCTGTGCTTTAACCAAGAAGCCGGCAGTTTATGTATCTTTTATCAAACAATTTTGGAGAACTGCTGAGGTCTCCACAGATACTGATGGGATGGTTACTATCACTGCTTCTATTTATGGACACTCGAAGACTCTCACTGAAGCATCTCTAAGGAGGCATCTCAAGTTAGAGGATCATGATGGACTTACTTCTCTACCCAACTTAGAGATTTTTGAATAGTTAGCTCTCATGGGATATCACTCTGAATCAGATAAGTTAACTTGTCAAAAGGGTGTTTTTCACCTCAATGGAGGTTTCTTATTCATACAATACTTCACTCTCTTAGCCCTAAGAAGACTGCTTGGGAGTAGTTTAGTAGCAACATAGCTACTGCTCTTATCTGTTTAGCCACTGGTAGGAAGTTTAACTTTTTAAGGATGATTTTTGAGCATATGGTCACTAATATTTCTAGCCCCCATAAGTTTTTAATGTATCCTAGGTTCATTCAAATCTGCCTAGATATGCAAAAGAAATAGCTTCAACAACATTCAAACACATATCCTGTACCCTCTCTAACCACCAAAGTTTTTAACAATATGAGGAGGTCTACAAAAGGATATACAGGGGTAGAAGTTCAGTTGTTTCTTGCAATGATTACTATTCCTCAGTCTGCAACTTCACCTACACCTTCATCTTCACCATCTCGAATCACATCATCACCATCACCCTCATCTGAACCTACACCTGATCATATTTCACCTGCTGAACCTTCCCCCCATCCCTATTGCACCATACTATTCTCAACCTTCATGTGCAGTAGGACATGTATTCACACCCCATGAATCACCTCTTCATGCTGTTCACTCACATGAAAGTGATGAGGTTAGCTTGAAACTTCAAGAATTGACGAATTTGGTATCACAGCTTTCTGCCAGGATTGGAGTTTTGGAGACTGACTTGAAGAAAACCAAGCTTATCTATAGTTCTGCTTTTACCAAACTTATTCTAAGGGTAAAGAAATTGGAAACACAGGTCAAGTCAGGCAAGGCAAGGAGGAAAGCTAAGTATGTGCTATTTGAGGATGAAGATATTCAAGATGATTCTTACAAACAGGGGAGGATGTCATTTGATGATCATCAAGAAGGAGTAGAATGGATTCCTGATAAAGAAACTAAGGTTCATGATAAAGAAGTTCAAGAAAAAGCCAGTGATGAAACTGAGCTAGTTGTTCAAGATGAGACTCCTACTGAAGTATTACAAGATCAAGAAAGCAGTGAAAAAGGACAGTCTACAGTTAGTACTGCTGGAGCTGTAGGTACTGCTAGTGAAGTTCCACAAATGGTTAGTACTGCTGAGGAAAGAGTTAGTACTGCTGAGGTAGATATTAGTACTGCTGGAAGAGTTGTCTATAGTAGAAGGAATTCAAGGGTGACAAGGCAAGATAAGGGAAAAGGAATCATGACAGAGCCCGAGTCTAAGAATAAGTCCAAGAAGGAACTTGAACAAGAAAGGTTAAGTCTTGCAGAAGCCATAAGGATACAAGAGCAAATTGATGAAGATCAAAGAGCTCAGATTGCAAGAGATGAGGAGATTGCTAAACAATGGCAAGAACAAGAAAGAATTGAACAAGAAAGAGTTGAATCTGAAGGTTTGACAACCAAGGAAATTGATTGGAATGATCCATCTATTCAAAGGTATTAGGCTAGGAAGACTAAACCAAAGACAGAAGCTCAAGCAAGAAGGAATATGGTTGTTTATTTGAAAAATCAAGGTAATTACAAGATAAAAGACTTTGATGGGATGAGCTACAATGAGATTAGGCCTATATTTGAGAAAGTCTGGAAATTTAATAATGAGAGTAAGCCTATGGATTCAGATAAGCTAAGTGAAAGAATAAGTAAAAAGAAGTCTCAAGAGGAAATAGTAAAGGATGATGCTGATACAGAGTTGGAAAATGAAAAAGAACAAACTGAACAAGTTGTGGAAGAAGTTTCAAAGGTATCTACAGGAAAAAGAAAGAAAAGTTTTTCTAGAAGAAAAACAAAGAAGCAAAGAGTGGAACTGGATGATGAGCCAGAAGAACTTAAAGAATTATTGGATATAGTTCCAAGAGAAGATATAGCTGTAGAGGTTGAATCACTATCTACAAAGTACTTGATTGTAGATTGGAAGACAATTATGATGACAGAGAACTTCATGTATTATCAAATCATCAGAGGAGATGGAAGCTCTAAGAACTATAAAATCTTAAGTGAGATGTTGGATGATTTTGATAGACAGGATGTGATAGACTTGTACAATTTGGTCAAGGAAAGGTATAGATCTTCAAAGCCAGAAGGGTATGATTTAATGCTATAGGGAGATCTATATACATTGTTCGAGCCTGATGAAGAGTGTGAGATTTGGAGAAATCAGTATAAGTACAAGGTGATAAGCTGGACACTGTGTGAATTCTGTGGTGTTCATATCTTGTTGATGGAAAATGGCATAGCCATTCATATGCTTACTGAGAAGAAGTATCCTTTGAGCCAAGAAATGCTGTCAAGGATGTTAAGTCGAAGGTTGGAGGTAGATCATCAAAGTACACAAGCATTTGAATTACTGAAGTTCATCAAATCGCAAGTGAAGAAATAAGGTGTTTGAAAGAATCATCAGCAGAAGTAAACTAGAAGATTTAACTTAGAAGAAACTTGGGATTTGAAGATAAATCATAAGTTTAGGGGAGGATTGTTAGGAATAAATCTTCACAAGGACTTAATACTGCCAAGGAATAACTAACAGTACTAACTGACTTAGTACTGCCAGTACAAACTTAGTACTGTCAATGTTAGTTTATACTGCCTGAAGGAAACTTAGTACTGCTGCATGAAGATAGCGAGAAGATAAGGTCAAATGGAGTTTATCTTGGAGTTTACATTTGAATTTGTATGTTTATCTTTAGAAATGTATTGTAAAGCAATAGGACTCCTTAGTGTATAAAAGGAGATCCTAGGGCATCTAGTTAGATATATAATTTACGTAGATCGTATTCACCTCAAGAGTTGTAATTCGTAGCTTCAAGGTTTTTGTGTAAACCCTAACACTGGTTTAGAGTGTTCGTATTAATAGTATTGAAGCTTTGTTTTGGTTATTCTCATTGTCGAACATTTACTGTTTTATTGATATACTTCTAGAGTATCTAAGTGTAGTTTCCGCATACACTCAGGTATCTTAACAAAGTCTCATATATTGTTGTTTTGGATTCTTCCAAGACAGCATACGCTTTACAAAGTAAAGAAGAAGATCATAGTTTGGGATTCACATCGGTTCGGGTTTGGAGGTTCGGTTGGAGTTTTGGTGGTGTGAAGATGGTTCGGTTGGAGGGTCGGTTGGAGGAGGGTGACCGGTGGTGGATGGTGGTTCGGTTGGAGGAGGGTGGCCGATCTAGGTGGGTCAGTTGGCCTAAGGTCGGTTATAGCCGACCCTAGGTGGTTCGGTTGTATAATTTTTCCGGTGATGGTTCTGAGTTATTTTGGATGATGTTTCTTCCTTAAAGGTTGAATCTTTTTGCAAGAAAACCACAAAAGTCTGAAACTTTTTGCAAAATTTTGAAACTTTATGCACAAAAACAACAAAAGACTTCATTCTCAACATGGATTACACGTTTTTGACTATTTTTTGCAAAGTAAATTGCAAAAGATCAAGACTTTATCTTCCGAAAAACTCTAAAAATTACAACTTTCTTCAAACTTAAGGCTTTGTCTTCAAGAATTTGTCTTCATAGTCTTCAAATTCTTTAAAAACAAATAAAAAATGATAAATTTCTTCACGAAAAGCACTTCAAATAATCCCATAGTCTAATTGATACGATATCAATTACACACAAAATACTACACTATTTTAGAGAGAAAGAGAGAAGTAGAGAGAGAGAGAGAGAGTGAGACGTGTGGGTGAGGAGAAGAGGAAGAGAAGAGAAAACAAAAGAATATTAGATTAGAGAGAGAAAGAATCACCACCCTAATTCCTTTCCTAAGCCATCCTTTAATAGTAAGGAAGGATGGACTTGGAAACAATTAAGGTATATTACATATTACATAGTAGTCCTTCTTTATTTGCACTAATTAATCCCTAGACTATTAATACTTGATAAATGGCTATGTAATAAACACTTTTCTGTGTTTCTAACACATCTCAAACACTCTTTTTGAAGGACAAGGTTATCTCAGCTCATCCTTCATCTTTCCATTTTTGGGAATTCTTTAAGGTAGAGCATGGGCATTAGATGATTCGGGTACATCTCATGCCTCAAAATCAGTTATTTTGTCTTAAAAACCTAGGTTTAGGTATTTTCATGATCATAATATGTAAAATGAGTAAGCTACTGTAAATATGATGTCAAAACACTTTACAAATTATGGTAAAATAATTATGGGTTTGGTTTGGGTCATTTGGAGGTTTAAATGATAAAACTAGTGGTGAAATCAAGCATTAAAACCATGATTTATGCTAGAATGGAGGTTGATTTGAACATGCAATGAATTAAACTTTTTCTAAAATAGCTTCAAGTTTTGACACTTAAAAAGGTTCTTGAAATAGTGGTGATAATGGTATAAGAATGGTCTTGGTGTTCTTGAGGGTTGGGTGATGAAACTAGTAAGAAAAATTACATGAAATAATGATTTTTAAGTTATTTTGAACACTTTAGGAGTCATAGATTATAATGGGATTTTTTTATTATGCTACTGAGTTTAAAACATTTTTACACTCTTAATATGGTCATAAAATAGTTATGAGACTTGCATTAATAGGTTGGATATTGAGGCATAGAACTTGTTGCATAAAAATGTGGTTACAAATCCTATTTTTGAACTAAATCATGATAAATCTTGGACATGCATAAACTTGGATTTTGGGGAGAATAACCTACTGGTATTTTTCAATAAAAAGGACGTTCATATGTGTCAAAAACAAGTTTAAGGCTTACATGGGTCATTTTTAGGTGTTTTGGGTAAAAATGGGTGTAACCAAGTTTGGTAGGTAAAACCGTAAAAGTGGGCTATGATTTTTGGGTAGTCATCTTATTTAGGTCACAACTCATTGATAAAATTAGCTTTTGATGTGTTTCAAAAGCCTAAAATGGTGGACTGGAGTTGTCAATTCTGAAAATGGTGGACTGGAGTTGTTATGTAACTTTAAAAATCTATAACTAAATCATAAAGAGGTCTTTTTACTTGACTCCAACTCTAATGGTTTTGTAATGATGTTAGCTTTACAGAAATGATAAGTTCTAAATATAAAAACCACATTTGGATAACTAGCCAACTGAATCAAAAGATCATGTTCAAAATAGTCTGTAATTTTAGAATTAGTCAAGTGTACGGTTTTTGGTACAAACTCTTCATACCTGCATAAAAAGCTTTGAAATTTATTTTGGGGTTAGTTCAAGATATCTCCTACATGTGGCCTGAAGAATAGAGGCCCAATTCATTTTTAAGCCCATTTTATGGCATGTGCAAAATGATATGTCCATAATATGCCCATTTTACTTATCAAGGCCGTTTTGGTAATTTAAACACATGGGAAAGGTCTATAAAATTTTGTGTAGACACGTAGGGTACCATAAAAAAAGTTTGAATAGAGGACAAAAATCATAAACACCTTGAACTTTGTTGACGGGACATCGAGAATGGACTAAAAACCGGGACATAAATCGGTAAAGTAGGCTAGTGAACAAATGGAACACTTAGCACTAAAAATGATTGATAAGTAAATTTGTGTCATACACGAGCATATCATTAGGACCTAATTAGTTCCTAATCATATGTCATAGGTCGTATGTAACAACCGACAATTTTCATAACTTTAAATGACTATTTTACCCTTTGACTTTTTGGGTTCGACTAGACTTTTTGACTGTTTGACCTTTTATTGACACATAAAAACGATTACCGCGTAACCAGAAATTTTTAGAAACGTAATTAAATAATAAATCATAATTTTTTTATTATCTCTCATTTACAAATTTATTTTTCAAACTTATTTGACTTGAAAACGAGAAGATATATGTTATTCCTAAGTTGACTTATCAAAAACGACCCATCAAAATGAGTTATTAATTATGGGGTATACTAGCGTTTGACATAAAATGACATTCCGGACAACTTTTTAGTTTTACCCGAGAATCGAGACTAATCGAAACTAATTGAAAACCGTAGACAATGCGTACCGACACAAAAATAATTAAATTTATATTTAAATATTACTTTTTATTAAATAAAAATATTTAATATTTTATTAAAAAAAACATTTGTTAAAAACACGAATATTCGAATCAAAGTTTACTTTTTGCGAACAACACTTGCCCGTGACACCCAATGGCTACTAAATAAATAATAATCATTATATATATATATATATATATATATATATATATATATATATATATATATTTAAAAAAAACATTTATAAAATAATGGTCGAGTAAATACTCATTTTCATGGAATAATTATTTTGAACGTAACGGTGAAACTTTCGTGTTTTGAATCAATCGTTAACTAGCCTAAACGAGTCCCGAACCATTATTTTACAAAAGTTACACTTTTGGTCCCTGTGGTAATATTTACAACATTAGCCCCAATCTATTTTAGACTTGCCACATTTATTTTAAACTTCCAAGTATAAATACTAATGAGATAGGGTTTTATCTCATTTTTCTTACAAACCCTAGCCCCCACTCCTCCTTCTCCTCTTATTTTTCCAGCCACCTGCCGCCCGCCACCAGTCGCCTCCCTCTCCACCACCCTGCCACGTCTCAGCAGCCACCACCATCGTCATCCCCACCACCAGCCGCGCATCACCACCCCCATGTACTGCGGCAGCAGCCGCCGCCACGCACCATCATCGTCACCTTCATCTCCCAAACGTCACACCGCCGCAACCACCACTTCCATCGCAGCCCCAACAGCCGCACCACCTCCACCATCTCCCTCGCCACCGCCTTCATCTCCGCGGCACAGCCGCTGTCACCACCTCACTGAAACCACCATCACCGTCACCCCTCTTTTTTGAGTTTGGATGGTTATTTTTTATATAAAAACTAAATAAAGTATGGTTTTGTTTGTTTTAGCTTGTTTTTGTTTTTCTTGTATTGGTTCTTTTAATTCGGGTATTTAATAGCAAAATGAGGGTGTTTGTTTGCTGCGTTTTACAGCCCAAAGGGGTTCTTGTTTTTGCGTTTTGTAGCAGCCCTATGAGGGTATTTGTTTTTGCGGATATCGGCCCAACAGGGGCGTTTGGATTTGCGTTTAACAACCAAATGGGGTGCTTGGTTCACTGTTTAACAACAACAAAGGGTGCGTTTGGTTGGCTGTGAAACAGCCGAGTAGGGTGCGTTTGGTTGGCTGCGAAACAGCCGAGTTGGGTGCGTTTCGGACAGCAGCCCGTAAAGGGTGTGTTTGGTTTTATTTATTTTTGTTTCTTTTCTGATCTTGTCTAGGTATATACATTAAAACACGTGAGTATTTTGCAACATGGTTTGATTAAAAAGGGAAAGCGTTGAGTTTTGTAAAAATGGGAAACGTCATAGAAACGAATAGGTCATGCTGAAATTTATAAAAATTTATATACTTAGTATCTTTCACTTAAATTTATATTATCTTAGAAAAACTGATAAAAGAATGAGATATAGTCTTGAGATTATTTATTTGTATTTTTTTGGGTTGAGATTATTTATTTGTAATGCTACAATAAACCGGTAAGTAAACGAAAACTATACTTTTACAAACGAGACAACTAGTTTAGTTAAAACGCGTAACGAAATACTAAATTATAAAATATTATTTTATAATTCCCGACTAACAGACAAAATAATAACTTTTGTAAAAACTTTGAAAACGTTATTTATCTAATTCGTAACCTTAAAACGTGTGTTTACTTTTATGCAAGAACTCTTTATTAATTTACTTGGTGATTTCGGTAACACCTCCATTTTTGACATATAGGAGCGGAAGCTAATCTGGGGTATTACTTCATGGATCAACAGACATAATCATAGAAAACGACTCATAAAGAGACGTTTTGGAAAATTTTGTTATCATTCTTTTATTCATCGTTTTTACAAAAATATGTCCCAAAATCTAGAAACATAAAGTTTGAATGATAACAATTTAGCCATCTTCAAGTCCGTGCCACTTCGTGCCATAAGTTGCTCAATTACCTGAGATAAACATGCTAAAAAGGTCAACACAATGGTTGAGTGAAATTCATAGGTTTATGATAATTAGTTGAATACAAGTCATCATAGACAGTGGGTTACGTTGTTATACACCCATAAATAGTAATAATTGCAATGAGTACAATTATCATAGAAAACAGTATTATTGCCTTAAGCTCATGACGTCAATACGTTAACATGGAAATCACCGTAGTGACATTGGTTAAGAACAAATGTCCTTGTGGAAAGGTAACTTGCCAAGGTTACCCATTAAGTCAAATATAGTGCGTTTGGCTACCCCATGAACATGTATACCAACGGGAGTCGTCACCCCCAATAGATCTATCCACAATATTTACGTTTACTCGCAAGTAATTAATGTAAAAACACTTGCATTCATAGTTTAAGCATGTATCCCCCTCGCGGGTTTATAAAGTATTCAAAAGATTTAAAATGCGAGGCTATGAACTCACCTTAACAGGGAAATCTGATTGATGGAAAAAGTATATCAAATGAAATGCGTCCGTATGGTAGTACGATGTTATCTACCCGGGTGGGAAAGTTCAGTATCAAATGAAATGTAAACAGCCTCGTCACGTAACCTGGGGTAATATGTCAAGTCTTAGTTTGATTGTTTATATTTCAAAACTTCATAAAATTTTATTATACATATTTTTTTTGAACGGTGAATTTTATTAAGAATTGTTTATAATTCAAAACTTCATAAAGTTTTATTATACATATTTTTTTTGAACGACAAATTTTATTAAGAAAACTAGCAAGTCTATAACGACACCAATAAAAAGAACGCGACACAACATCTTCAAAAATCTCTGCCTTAGTTGTGTTTGTCGAGCCAAAGATGCATTTATTACGGAATAACCAAATATGCCACCACATACTATAGCAAACACCTTCGATCACCTGCTTATGCATGTTGGAAAGGGGAAGATTCAAGATCCAATCTAACCATTCGTCATACGAAGACACATCAATATGACTAACATCCCACCATCTAGCAATCTTTCAAAGACTCTCTTTAACAATGTTGCAATTAAAGAAAACATGTCTAGATGATTCCACCGCGGTATCACATATCGGACAAAGAATAGAACCAATATCCATGCCCCTCTGAGATATATTAAGTCTAGTAGGTAAACAATCTAACCTCACCTTCCATGCATGGACGTTAACCTTGATAGGCATAGCTTTAATCCACGGTCTTAGGGACACTCGGTAACAAAAACCATCTTTTGTCATCAATCCATTTCCTAATCGACGCCACCGTGAAATCACCCGAAGCCTCCTTAGACTAAACCCACCTATCCCTCATATCAACAAGAACGACACCCTCAACCGTAGCCAACAAATCTACAAGTTGAGAATGTTCCATGCCACCCCTAGGCTCTCAACAAAAGGAAGAAACCAACCTGATATGCGCTAACTTCGCAACAACATTAACCCCTTTACATGTTTCCAACGCATACAATCTAGGAAATCTATGTTTGAAAGCAACGTCCCCACGCCAAACATCCTCCCAAAAGGCTGTATTCACTCCATTTCCTAGCTTTTTTTTTTTTTTTTTTTTTTTTTTTTTTTTATTTTTTTTTTTTTTTTTTTTTTTTTTTATTCATATAACCGTAAATATCTATATCTTTCTTCTTAAACAGCTCCGTCTCATTAACAATATCAAGCCATAAATATGGATAAGCAGCTTTAGAATTCTTTCCAATTTTCCTGTCCTCACCATGAATCGCTTTGATAACCCGAGCCCATAATGATGAACTATGTGTGATGAACCGCCAAATCCATTTAAACATTAGAGCTCTATTCAACGCGTATAGACTAGACACACCAAGCCCTCCTTTCTCTTTCAACACCAAAACATGATTCCACTTCACCCATATAGACTTTTTTCCACATAAATCAGTACCACTAAAAAAATGACAACAAATTGATTCCATATGTTGTAAAACTTTCATAGGGACTTTAAAAATTGACATGTGATATATCAACATCGATCGTAATACCGACTTAAGGAGCGTTAACCTTCCACCTATCGATAAAGTCTTCATTTTCCATTTTAAAAGACGTGCAACCATAGATTCAACAATCTCATTCCAAGATTGAATTCGAGACATAAGGCCACCCACTTTCGAACCTAAGTAAGAAAAAGGAGCCTTGAGAATGGAACAACCAATCTTTAAAGTTGCTTGAGCGATTTTTTCCTCATTAACAGATATACCCATAAGTTTACTCTTACTCACATTAATACGAAGACCCGATGCACGGTGAAAACACTCCAACACACAAACAATAGTATCGATATTAGAATCGCTCCATTGCCCCAATAAAACCGCATCATCGGCATAAAACATATGAGAAACTTGCATCATGGGACCTAAAACAATACCTTTAAACATACCTGCATCCACCACTCTTTGAAACGAAACATGAAGACTTTCCATGATCAATATAAACAAGAAAGGGATAACAGGTCTCCCTATTTGAGACCCTTATGAAATTGAAATTCCTCCGTATGACTCCCATTCACAATAACCGAGCCCTTTGAAGATCAAAGGCATCCTTGGATCCAACTTTTTCAACACATCATCCAAGTAGTCCCATCGAACCGAGTCATAAGCCTTCTCAAAGTCCACCTTAAAGATCAAAGATTGTTTCTTCTTCGATTTACACCATTAGAAGATTTCATTTAATATAAAAGGGCCGTCGTGGAATTTGTTATTCCGCAAACAAAAATCCGATTGAACCTCATTAACAAGGTCCCCCAGAACAACCACAAGACGGTTAGCCAATATCTTAGCGATAATCTTATATAAGCTACCAATTAAACTAATAGTTCTATAGTCTTTAACCATATTTGCTTCAGGATTCTTCGAAATCAAAGCAATAAAGGAAGAATTACAACCTTTAGGGAAGGAGCCTTGATGGAAAAAATACTTCACAGCTTCCACTACATCATTTTCAATAAGATTCCAAAAATGACGATAAAAACCAAACGTAAACCCGTCCGGACTGGGAGATTTATTTATCCCACAATCCCAAACCACCCTTTTAACCTCCTCTTTAGACACTTCAATCTCTAAATCAGCTTGTTGTATAGAAGACAGATTACGAGGGAACGAACTATTAAGATTAAGACGAGACACCTGAGGTTGAGCAAACCAATTTTTGAAGTGAGATAGAAATTCGCTTTTCACTAAATCAGGAGCTTTGATCCAATTACCCTCTACCAGCACACCTCGAATGGCAAGCTGATTTCTCTTTTTATTTAGGACCCCATTTAATCTTAGCTTTTTGAGCCACTTCCAACGTATGCAAATGGTCCAATTCTTGAATCGAGTTTACAACCTTGGTTCTTTTATTAATAACATTAGCGTTACCTTCTCCATTATCAATAATCATATCCAACTCAGCCAACTCCGCTTTTAAAGAATGTTTGTTAATTCTGGAGCTTCTCCTTTTTTCAATATTCCAAACACGTATCTTCTCTTTGAGGTACTTCAACTTTTTCATTAAATTTGACATTGCATTAGAAACATCCACAGGGGCTTCGTTCCAACTATCTTCAACTAACTTATCAAAGCCTTCCACTTCAAACCAATAATGAAAAAACCAAAAAGGAATAGGCCCATAGTCAATCTTAGACTCACACAAAAGAATTGGCCAATGATCAGATAAATATCTATCCAATGTCACCGCTAAAATATTAGGACATGAACTCATTAAGCTTTCAGAAATAAGAAAACGGTCAAGCTTACTCATCTTTGTAGCTCATTTATGACACCAAGTGAAAGAGCAACCGCCAAGAGGAACCTCCTCCAAACCCGCGCTCGAAATGAAATAATTAAAAATGTTCGCGCCTTGAACATTAAAAACCAAACCAAATCTTTCAGCTTTGTTTCGAACTTCATTGAAATCCCCCATTATTATCACCTCGCCTTGCCAATTAGCTATAGCATGAGACAAGTAATCCCATAACATCTTTTTCTCAGTTAATTCTTGAGGAGCGTACACCAAAATAATAAGAAGCTTTTTACCATTGGACATCCAATCACCTCTAATAATGACAAAGTAGTCCGAAACAGTAGAGTTAAGTTTTTTAAACGAATTAGAATCCCATACACAAAGAATCCCACCCGAATTGCCAACCGAATCACTATGAATAAAATCAAAAGCAAAATTACCCCAACAACTCTTTATGGCGAAAAAATCAATAGTCTCCATTTTAGTTTCTTGTAAAGCTAAAAAATTCACCATATGCGTCACACATAACTCCTTAACCCAATCTTTCTTAGCCTTTTGGGCAAGGCCTTGGATATTTAGAGATAAAAAATTCATCGATGAACTTCATTCACTCCCTGTGATTCAATAATCTCCTCTATATTTTTTATACACCCCTCTATATTATAACCCATAGTTTCTCCCACCTTAACCAATTCGTCCATAAAATGTATCATAGAACCACCTGAACATGGAATTTTAGGTTTGTTAAAGTGACCTGAGCATACTGATTCCATACCGTCTTCCTTTAAATCTTTCTTTGACCCTACTTCATCCTCATGAGTAATATGGATACCCTCCCCACTCTCCTTTTTTGATCCAAAAGTCTTATGAAAATGATCTTCTGGGATTTCCTTTGGTGTAAAACCAGGAGGATGTTTCAAACTATCATCTTCTTTAGAACCTGTTGTGTTTTCTTTTTTCTTGTTAAGTAAATCATATATATTAAATGGATCCTCTGAGCGTGCCACGTTTTGTCCAACAGAAGCCTCATCGCTGTTTAAAATGGGTGATTCATCTGCTAATTTAGTTTCAGGAACTTCTTCACATTCACTGTCCCCTTCCATATTATATTCATTTTTAAATTGACCTACGTTTAGCTCTCCTTCAATTGATTCCTTATCAGAATCAGTCTCATCATCGCTCTCATCTACAAAGTCGGGAACCCAGCCAGGCACTTCTTTATCGCACCCAATACGCCTTACCTTTGAAAATAATTTTAAACGATTCAAAAATATTTGAGGTACCAGTCATATTAATGCATATTCTTTTCATATATATGCACTTTTCCTCCTGATCATCCATGTGTAATAGAGTTCCCCATTTGGAAGCAATGCGTTTAAAAGTATTTTTTGACCACATCTTTAATGGAATACCCTCGAGTTCCACCCATGCGATCCTCCTATCAACTGTGAAGTCAACTGAAGCTTGTTGAATCTGGGAAAACCAAGAACCAATACCCACACTAGATTCAAACTTCTTTTTAACCTTTACTGACAAGAATTCAAGCATAATCCAATGTCCTCCCATGTATCTAATAATGACTTGATCGAAACCTTCACTAGCCAATACCACCTTCAAGTTAGAGAGAGATGCAAATTCCTTTATCTTACCCATTAGACATTGGGAGTAGTCCTGCTGATTCAAACAAGTGTCATCAAGTACCAAAGCTAGAATACTCTCCAACTCCACATTCACAGGCTTAAATCCTTTAACAGCATGAGCATAAGAGTTAACATACCCCTTTGTCCCTTTGTCATTACTACCATTACATGTATTATGCCTTTTTTTACCATTACTTTTGTATTGGTTGCTACTAGTATGCAAGGGAGCTCTCTGAAACCTAGCGACGTTAGCATGAATTTTGTATCGACCAACCCACACCGTACAAAGATTACTAACCAAATGATCCACATCAAGGACCTTAATGAACCGTACAAAGCCAAATCTTTTACCATCTTTTGCTCTTCTAATTAGAATAAAAGCATCGACAACATACCTGTATTGCTTATACGTATTCCACAAGTTCTTCGCTTTGAATTGTTTAGGAAAGTTAGTAACAAACACAAATGTGGAGATCTTTAGAATCTCATCCTCCTTGGATCTATGACTACCCATGTAGCAATGTTTTGTGACACACGTAGAGTGAAAAAGAAAGTATTCAAAGAATTAGGGCTTGAAAAATTAGGGCTTGGAAAAAAATTTGAAAAAGGGGATTAAGGATTTGAAAGATTGGGAAACGGAAACGACAAAGACGATAAAGCAAAAACCCTAACGAAACGAACCTAAAAACGAATGAAGAATCCTATAGTCCTATGGAATGAAATCTTGTAAGAAACTTCAATTCTGGAAATCAATCACGAGGATCGAACTCAGAATTAGGGCCTTAGCAAGAATTATTCGCAAGAGAGGTAGTAATTCAAGATTCGATTAGGATGATCAAAGGGGATCTGGAAATCGCCATTCAAATGGATTAGGAGAGTTTTGGGTTGAGACGTCCATTTATCATACATATTACTTTGGTTTATTAATTTATGGAATTATTGTATCACTATTTGGGCTATCATAATTCAGAGGTCATGCAGTTAATGTTTGAGGAGCGGACACTTTAAATTGTAAATCCAGCAACTCGTCAAAATTTCTACCCAAATGAAACCCCTCACATGAAATTCCCTAGTAACGTGATACGTTATAGATTAAATGATAAGATTTTATCATTTTAGGTTTCTTCAAAAGCTAGTGGATGATAAATTATGTTATATTTATAACATAATTGATTTTATAGTGTTTCGATCGACGATTAATAACGCTAAATGTGTCGGGTTTTAATAAAATTAAGTTTTATAATATATATATATATATATATATTTATAATTAATATAAAAATATTATACTTTATATTTTTATGTATGCAAAAATGGCAATACATACCCTTGATTTATATACTTTTACAAAGTTAGTCCTTTATATATAAAGTATTTATAACTTAAACCTTTAACTTTAAAACATGGCAAAATAGCCCCTCATAGTTATAACTTTAGAATAATGACATTTTCAGCCCAAAACAATATAATTTCAGAAATTTACAATATATACCCTTGTGCATGAAAACATTTGCATTTTTAGTCCAAAAACCATAATTTTGATTTTTTTCAATATAGAAAGTAATTTTCAGGTTATAGCTTATTATAATAAGCTAAAATAAGTTAGGATAAATAACTTTTACAAGCTTATAGCTTATCAAAATAGCTTATGAGCTTAATGATAAAAAATGGGCACGTTTGGTTTAGGAAAACCAAAACGTATGGGTTTGTGAGTCAAGGACTTAAACAAGAGTTAACATATGATCTTACAAGCCTTATGAAAGATTTAAAACAAATTATGAGTTTATAGAACAAGTTTTTAAGCTTACTTGAGCTTATATGGGTCGTATGAGCTTATTTGGATTCGTACACCTGGAAACAACTTCAAGACCTCTTTCTTCTTAATTCTTGGCTTCAAAATAGATCTTAGGGCTTCATTTCTCTTCCTTAGCTTGCATAGAACCTAATTTAGAAGTAGCTTTGAGTTTGAATGAGAGGTGGAAATGTATGTATGTATGTCGGTATTTATAGTGTCAGGGGAGGAGTAGGGAGCAAGTTTGTGTGGAGTAGGGATCAAGGAGCTTGGAGTAAGGACCAAGGTATAATAGAGTGGTGACTAAGGAGGTTAGAAACTAGCTATGGTGAGGTGTAAGGTAGTGGAGGGCGCGGTATCACAATGTGGTAGTGAGGTAGATTACTTGGTGAACAAGGGTAATGGAGGTGCTTGTATGTTTGTTTGGTGACAAGTAGCTTACAAGGAGGTGCTAAGCAAGCTAGCAAGGTGGTGACTCAAAAATTGGTGATCTTTCTATAAGGAACGTTGATCAGCATGCTGGCGTGGCCGAAGTACCTAATTGACATAACGTTCATCAAGAAGGATACCAAGAAGCAAACTAATATGCTAAAGAACTTAATAGTTAACCACAGCTTGGGTCCTTTACTCATATGCCTTGCTGGCAATTTTTGGAAAAAGGTACTAACGTACTAGGTGATAGTGTGTTCATTTACATTTTACTATGCTATGATTATGTAAGATACATCAGCTAATAAGATTACATTTAATCTTGGTTTTGATGGTATGTGAAAAATCATGTCTCTCACATATACATGTACATGTCTCTCACATTCGTAAGGTATTTCATTCAAATGACATTTTCTTAAACATGGATTAGTAGAGTGGTGTAATTTGTTTCAAACTTCATGATCAGGATGACGCTGCCTGTAGATTTGTAGGAGAGTGTAATCAAGGCTACTTATATTCAAGTACTGGGGCAGGTATGGTTTTTGTTTTAAGTTCTTGTAAATGAGAAAGTTATGATGTCTGCTGCTAATTATTTTCTGTACATTGCAAAGACAAACATACACACACACACACATATATATACACACACACACATTTGTAAATATTTAGAAACATTATGACCTATCTATTTACATTTAAATGCATTTATTCACTTTTCAGATTGTTAATGCATCTCCATTTTCATATGGATTTTTGTTCTATTTTGTGTGTGCAGAGGAACCGGTGACCGGTCTTTCTCGTGTATCATGGGAAAAAGTAGATGTCAGTTTTCACAATAGTAGATCGAGCATTGCTGCTCATAGTGTTATTCAGGTAGTTAGTTTTTTTGTATCTTCCTCATTTTACACGTTGTTACTTTTACTTACAGTTAGTAGTTAATGGTTGCACTTTCCAATAGGTAAATTTGTTTGTTATATTTCTAGCTTAGCAGTTAGCACTTCAAAACATAATATATTTTCTTTACATTCTTAAAACTATATTTCCAGATACAAAATGTACTTAATAACTTGGAAAACTGAATTTGAAACAAGTCATTAAACTTTACAAAGTGAGGGAGAGTACCTCATTTGTAAATATTTAGAAACATTATGACCTGTCTATTTACATTTGCACGCGTTTATTCACTTTTCGGATTGTTAAATGTCCTCTCAATTTTTATATGGATTTGTGTTTATTTTGTGTGTGCAGAGGAACTGGTAACCGAGCTTTCTCGTGTTTCAGTGGGGAAAAAGTAGATGTCAGTTTTCACAATAGTAGATCGAGCATTGCTGCTCATAGTGTTATTCAGGTAGTTAGTTTTTTTTGTATCTGTCTCATTTTACACGTTGTCACTTTTGAAGCGTTTGATCTTTTGTTTGAGACATAGGCACACCAAAATTCCTATGATTTAAAAATCAAAAAGATCCTAAGCTTTGTTTATTTTTTATTTCCCCCCCCCCCCCCCCAGTGTGTGTTTTTTTTTTTTTTTTCCACCTTTATTATATATATATTATATTATTTTTTTTTTTTTTTTATTCTGTTTGTTTTTCCCCCACTTTTGTTTCCGAAAAATTTCAAGCAATGTGATTAATACTTCATTCAATATAGATAACTTACTTGCTCTCTTTTAAAGTGTATGTTTATTAAAACTTTAAATTCTATGTATATGCTAAGACAATGCAATATATAGTTAGAGAATTTTTGCCTTGGACACTGTACAATTTGAAAAATTATGTTCAAAAGATGAGAAAGTATTTCTTTTATACATAGGTACTCAATGAAGCTTATCAGATCTTGAATGATCCTGTGAAGAGAGATGTGTATGATCAGATTCAAACAATTCCATTCTCTTGAAAGTTTTATATATTGAAAGGCTTGATTTATTTACTTAAAAAATATTGCAGGAAGGTGTGTAAGGTCTGAGCCAATGCAGTCCAAGCAAATATAGAGAAGAGAACAAGAAGAAAACCGTAAGTTCTTTTCACTAGAGTTCTTGAATAGGGCATGTGGGTAACGGTTCAAAATGGGTAGCTTTTGGTATGGAATTGGAAGGTGACTTGGGGACCTGTTTGTATATAACATAATATGATGTAAAACTAAAAATTAAGATAGTAAATGATATAAAGGCTTTTTTGGGTTTGGTTTGAATAAGAAATGACAGGTTAATAAGAGTTCAGCTGGTGAAGCTTCAATAGCAGCTGCTGCCCCAAAGGTACTGATTTGTGAAAATTATTGATATGTCTTTTTGGGATAGGTTTAATATCTAAGTAGCGAAAGATGTATGTAGCTGCTTGTCAAACGTATTGGTATTAAAAGAAGTTAGTCACTACTGTTTAGGAACAAGAATGATTTGTGGTGTCAGTGTATACTTTATGCTGCTAATGCAAGACTTAATGCTGCCAGTAGTAATCTCATATGTTAATGCTGCTATTGATACTACTGCTATTGGGTTTAAAAGAAGAAGTTAGTGCTGCCAAGTATATATCTATGCTGTCAAAGTGTTATATAAATACTATACTCATCTAGTAACTTTAACACTTGCATTAGAACATGAATTCATTTAGGTCCTGGTTGCATTTTCACCTTGACTGCAATTGCCAAATGGGAGTGTAGCTCATATGGTAGAGCGCTCGCATTGCATGCGAGAGGCACGGGGTTCGATTCCCCGCACTTCCTTATTTTTTCGTTGTGTGACTAAATATTACAAAACGCCACACAAACATAAAATTCTTGTGGGCATTGGATGAACAATAGTCACAAAAAATGCACGTCACAAAAAATGCACATTTACTTGACCTTAAAAAGCATACAGTCACACTTATTAACACTATTGGCCACTTTATGCTTAATTGTATGTGACTAAATACCCAAAAAAATCATGTTTTGTGTGACTAAATATTACAAAATGCCACACAAACATAAAATTCATGTGGCCATTGGATGAACAATAGTCACACAAAATACACATTTACTTGACTTTAAAACATATGGTCACACTTATTAACACTTTTGGCCACTTTTGGTTAACTTGTATGTGACTAAATTAAAAAAAACATGCTTTGTGTGACTAAATATTACAAAACGCCACACAAACTTAAAATTCATGTGACCATTGGATGAACAATAGTCACACAAAATACACATTCACTTGACTTTAAACAACATATGGTCACACTTATTAACACTTTTGGCCACTTTTGGTTAACTTGTATGTGACTAAATTAAAAAAACATGCTTTGTGTGACTAAATATTACAAAACGCCACACAAACTTAAAATTCATGTGACCATTGGATGAACAATAGTCACATAAAATACACATTTACTTGATTTTAAAAAGCATATGGTCACACTTATTAAGACTTTTGGCCATTTTTTTTAAATTGTATGTGACTAACTCCAAAAAAACAACACCCGTTGTGTGACTAAATCATCACAAACGTCACATTTATTATATATTCATGTGGCCACAGGACGGGAAATAGTCACACAAAATACACATTTACTTGAATAAATCATCTCAAATGTCACATATATTATATATTTATGTGGCCAAAGGACGAACAATAGTTACTCTCAAAAACCATTCGTGTGACTATAAAGTGTTTACGGTCACTAATACTGATTAATCCAACAAAACTTGTGCCTAATTTGTCACACATATTTGGGTTTTGGTCACTCGTTTTCAATGAAAAAGGCCACAAACTCAACAATGTCACTGTAGGAGACCTACGGTGGCGCGACCTTTAGTGATAAATAACAAAAAAAACGTGTGTGACTAAATGCATATCGTCACACATTTTTGGAGTGACCAATACCACTTTTTGTACCAGTGCACGGAGAATTAGTAACACATGTTATAAGACATATAAGTTGACAACTTCAAGAAAAAATTATATTAAAATATAAGCTTTTAAAGTTGTAAACGGTGCAATATACTCAAAGTTGTTTTATACTTTCAAAACATGTTTGGTTTGTGTTTGAATATTTTGCTACAATTCAAGGACTAAAGTTGATCAAAGATCAAAGATTAGTACTAAAGGTGGAGAAAAGGAAGTCGTCTGCAAGTTTAAATTGAAATGATAAAGGACATTTAGCTTTTATTTTATTTGTATCCGTGTGTGTTTTGTGTGGGTTTTCTCTCATATCTAGGGTTTCACTGTTTTAGTATGTGTGATAAAAACTTATTTGTTTTTTTACTTCTTTTGTAATTTGTCTTGAACTCAAAGATCAAAGATTAGTACTAAAGGGGGAAAAATGGAAGTTGCCCGACAAATATGGATTAGAGTTGTAAAAGGAAATTTAGCTTGTATTGTATTTATATCACCGTGTGTTTTGTGTGGGTTTTCTCTCATATATAGGGTTCGAGTGTTTTAATGTGTGTTATAAAAAATTGTTGGTTTTCTTTATTTCTATTTTAATTTGTACTGAACTTTAAACCACGGGTTGGTTATGCAACCGTGCGATTTGTGATATAAAGGTTAAATGGGATTGATGGATATAGGAGTTTAAGTGTCGTTGAGTCTTCATATTACTATTTTCTACATGGTATCGGAGCAACCTTGCTATAATACAAAGATTTGTTCATTAAAATTGACTTTCAAAACATAAAGGTTTTTCAAAATTTGGGCCTTTTGATATTAATTGTGTTTTGAGTCAACTAACGTTGATTCGTATCGATTGGTGTATAGATTGCGTGATCTTGTTTGGTAGAATTAGGGTTTACGGTCTACCCAAATTTCACAATTTTAGGTTTGCTCTATTGCTAGTTGATTAGATATGTGGTTGAATTTTTGTTTCTGAAAGGTTTTGAGTAAAACCCTCAATTTTTAAAAAGTTAGGGTTTCAAACTTTTAAGATATGTTGTTTTTAATTATGGTTAGTTATATTCCATGTTTGTTTTAGGTGTTTTCGATTTACATGTTGTTCTTGTATATCTTCTTGATCTTGTTTTGGTTTGGAAGCTATTGTGTACACTATTAAACCTCGCACACCCTCTGTATAACCTTAGAGGGGGGGGCGGGTCAATACATAATATATCAAAATCACAAAGATGATCTTTGGTATTGAAGAAAGCCGTCATAGACCCAGTGATGCAATGCACAACCCTTCCCAGCCATTCGAGTTCTTCTCAAAAGAAACTTTTCTCATTTGTCATGGAGATACACACGTTATCTATTGACATCTCACTCCGAGATTGTTGATATTAAATATGTGGCAGTCAGCTCCAGCCTCCGAGTACTGAAACCAAAGTGCACAAATCGAGTCTATAGCTAGAAGAGATCATCATTATAAATCTCATTAGGACAAAATCCATGTATAAAACTTGTTGTTCACCCTTAAACAACATTTGGTATCAACGAGTCCTACGCATTATCCTTGAGATCTTGCCAGAACATTTAGAGTGATACTCTTTAGTATTCACAGTGATGAATGGAAATCCTTCCAGAGTCAACCTCAAACAGCTCTACGGTAGGTGACTTGAAAGATTCTATATGAATCAAGCTTGTGCTAACTGGATATCGATCTTGGTCCAGTAAATGAATTGACGACTCAATCAGAAAGATAATAACTATCTGATTCACTCTTACCGTGTTGTCTTCTTTGAGACGCTTCGGTAACGAGAACGACTAATACAGTTGCGAAACCCTATCAAGAAGATTCATATGAATTCTATCTATTTATACTGATTAATGGGGAACCGTGGTTATTGCAATCGTATTCGACGAAGTGACAAAGACACTTCCGTCCATATCTGTTGTTTATCACTAACCTTTTAAATGGAGATTTAAACGTCGGTGTTGCAACCTTGTACCAGCAAAGCCGGATTCATTGACACATGCTCATACTCAAGCCTTCAAAGTCAATCATTCAGCTTCAAGATTGTTAGTCTTGTATTTATATAAGTAAAAAAAGAATGAAATCAGTATAAGCATGTTGGTCAAAAGCACAAGTTGATCAAGAAAGTCAAACCAAGATGATTCAAGTCAAAGAGATGATGCAAGATAAAGATCTCAAAAACTCAAAGTCAAAAAATAAAGGCTCAAGATCAACATCACATAAACGACACCGAAAGAATGTTATCGGCCGTCTTAAGCATGAATGAACAGAGCCATTACAAACAAGAAAAGACGATGACAAGACCAAAGAATGCAAAGCTCAAGAGTCAAATCAAAATAACCTCCATCAAGAATGTCAACATTAGGGAGATCAAAGATGACCTCAACATTGGGGGAGATTGTTAGCCTTATTTTTATATAAGTCAAACAAGAATGTTATCGGTCGTCTTAGTCGTAATTAGTCTTGTTACGTAATAGGCTAGTTGAGATTAACGCGCTTGGACTTTAAGCTAATATTGTACGTATTTCGTGTTCAAAGCCCAAGACTAACCAAGCCCGGCCTATGTTAGAAAGCCAATACGACAATATGTAGGCAAGGGGTATAAATAGGACCCTCTCCTCACATGGAGATGGTTTTGGTTACTCATTTCTTACACTTTATGTGTGTGTAATCATCCACCTATACTTTCTCTCTCTAATAAATCTTTCTTTCTTCTTTCTACTCTTCTTGATGGTTCGTATGCTTCATATGGCTTATTCGGTTCATACATAGCTTATTGGTAGTGCTTATTAGTGTGTTTGGATCTTATTATATTAGGATAACAAAACACTTTAGAAAATAACCTTTAAAAGCTTAGACATGCATATATTATTGAACCACAAAAGCCACTCATCATAAGAACAAATCTCTAGCAGTTTAGCTCCCATCAACGCATCACCTTACTCGTCACTTAACGTGCCATTTAACAAGATAACAGAAGATGAGACATAGACTCGACTACTAATATATCAAACATAACTTAGGCTTATATCATGCGAGTTATATCATACTATCAATATATCTCGACTCTCACCTTTTAATATGTCTCGTGTACCGTTTGATTATAGTTCGAGTGGTAAACGGTAGATATATGATCCCACCATCATACAGCTCAAAGCTACCAACCTGAACCTAACACTATTAGCACCATCGATACTTTGGAACCACTTTTCCAAATAATATGGAAATGAAGAATTTACCTAATTTTAGTCACACCATAAATAACTTTAATTTGGTTATTTATTCTAAATTTTATTAAGCAACATTGTGAAGGTTTCTCCACCAGTGAATGAGCTTGTTGATATAGGGCGAGAAAAGGATTTCTCATAGCCGAACAACTATAAATACTCTTGCATCGGTTTCATCTTTCCATTCCTTATTTATAGTCTTGTTTATACATTATTGCTTGTCATCTATATCCACTAGATCACGTATATAAGTTTCGTAAATATATTTTTAAAATGGTAAAACTATTCAACCCCTCCCCCTTCTAGTTTTCCACATTTGTGTTGTTTTCCTTTTGTCTTTTCATAGATAGGAATAACGTGTTATGTTTTAGGTTGTTTGTTTCATTATACCATGTTTTTAAAAGATCATTGTATTGAGGTGTTCGCTATATTTATAACAAATGCAAATGTTGATCAAAACTATGGTTGCATGGCCGTTAGTATATGTATATAGTCATGTTCGGTTGTTGTTTGTTGTGTATTTTTAAGTAGAAATTATATGTTTACGCTTTAGTTGTTCGCATCTATAAAATGTGGTTGTTAGTTTGTTGATAAATTTTTAGACCATTGTAAGTGTGTTGGATTGTGGTTGCATGGTTGTAGATGTAGGTGTTGGTTGGTGTTTTTTTTCGTCTTTCTATTTTGGAATTTTGTATTCTGTAATGTTGCGTTTTAGTTTATCGAATGGTTTGTAGGTGTAAGTGGCCGTTTCATTTTTGGTCTTCCTATTTTCGTGATTTTATGTTTTATAATGTTGCACTCTGCTTTTGTGGTTGAGTTTTATGATATGTGTTTGGTTATGGAAGTTTAGTGATTTTACGAAGTTGTGTTGTTGTTGAAAGGGTTAGCACCTTTTTGAAATTGCAGAAAATGGTAAGATAAGTTTGACAGGTGGTGTGTATGGTGAGGTCATTTACGTCCAACAACAACATATTGACAGTAAGGGTAAGTTGTTGGTCATTTTTTTTGTTTTTTTAGATTCACTGATTTATATGATGTTGTTGCTTTATAATGTTGCTCATATATGCATGCTCGTTATTCAATGATGGCGAACATATTTAAATTCCATTCATATTTGTCATACCACTGTTACTCATGTGTGTAAGAATGAATGACAAATATTCTTGAAAAACAGTATGTAGATGTCGCTTGCGTGCAATCAAACCCGAAAGGCAGGGGTGGGGCTTATTCAGGTAGTATGGTATGATTGAATTGCGCAAATCCGGTATTGTATAAAGTAAGAAAAATTTTGATGCACCTCAGCTAATCTCTACAAATGTGAGCCTTCTCTTTTGTGCGATTGATGGTGAAAGTGTATATTCGACGCCTAACATATAATGTCCTTCGTCTTATATTAGTTTAAAGCAACGTTACATGCACAAAGATCTGTGCAAATGTTGATGCGGCGTGCTTACAATTTATAGACATCGGGTTTCAAAGAAGTGTTGCGTCAATCTTTGGGTTGCGAACCTATGCAACGCGTAAACAGATCGGTGTGACATTCGTGTGAATAAGAGAGTGCATTAAGATAAAATTTGTTGCCACTTTAGTTTTTTGTATATGTTAAATTATCTATTGATGTGTGTCGTTGGGTATAGGTAATTATATTATCAAGTTTTACTATTTATATTTTCCCGACTTTACCTATTAACTAACACTAATGGGTAGTGTACCCAATCGATTGTAGGTTCCTTGGAAAGTAGGGTGTCGATCACTAAGAGTAAGCGTTAATACTTCAATTTACGAGTTTTCTAGTTATCTATATTAGTCCTAATTAATCCTAATTAAACCTAAACTAACGCAAAGAGGGGGGTTTCAGCCTGAGATAGTGGCATAAGTTTTGGTTTAATCTAAACTAATAAAGCGATAAATATGACAGTTAACACACACAAGCAGATAAACATACGATAAAGAAGAGGTCAAGCACTTATGTAAGGAAAAAGTATTAACCAAGATTAATTAAATAAGATGTATGAATAGTTTATTCGTGCAATGATTTTACTACTCTCGATGGGGGTATATCATTCCTAAGTTAGGTGGTACTTCTCTCTAGACGATAGGTTTATATAACGGTTAATCTGTCACAATCAACCAAACCCGCATAAAGTTCACAAAGTTAATTATAATCTATCTAGGTGACAATATTGGTATCAATATTGAAATCTAGCTCATCGAGGCTTTACCAACTTATGCCCAATTGTAATCTATATACTGGTAGTCTACAATCCACTAAACTACCCAAGGAAATAGAACGTTATTTGTAGTCCTAAGATACCTTAGTCTACCATTCACTTAACCAATGATAGAACCAAGATTTTATTTGTAGTCCTATTTGATCTAGATATATAAATAAGCTGTATGTAGTATCTATCCCAGACTCTAGTCTACGCCCAAATAACGATTAAGTTACAGCGCTTTATTTGTAATCCTAGATCCAGTTGAATGATAGATGAAAACATAATTGAGACATAAACGGGTATAAAGTGATAAACATAATTAACATGCAACGAAAGAGTAAACAATCGATATAAACAAATCAAAACATCAATTTATCATAAACATGGCTAATACCTATAGGTATTAGTCCATAGTCATTGTAACAATACACATTATCATAGACGAACGATTAAAGTAAAGAAAATGTTACGCTAACCGAAGCCTTATAGCCGAGTATAAGGATTACAAGAGTTTTCCTATTGAATTGATGCACTTGCAGGACCTTCTTGGCTTCTAAAATCGTCTGAGAATCGTACTTGGTGGTTAAAAGCTTGTTTTGCATATCGAAAACTGAATGTTAGGTTTCTATTTATAGGTTCTAAAATCTGGTCGATACGGCGTATTGGAGGGATCCAATACGGCGTATTGGGGTTATTCATATAATAACCCAAGAATTTTCATCAACCTATTATCACAATTGTACGGGGAAATTTTTTGCTTTATTACATTACTTGCATTGTCAATATCTTATTACGTCATGTAACTTACATAACTAAAGTAGACAAGCTCACGCAACCTATCTATGGCTATCCTGTCTTCATATATGTCAAGCAAACATCACAATATGTCAAGTCAATATCATCATATCCTTATTACAAATATAATGTACCATTCACAATGTTATATCAAAACGGGCTTTAAACCGTTATTGTATACCTCTAAACCCTAATTCCATGAAGATTTAATATCTAAAGTGAATGTACAAGCTACTAAAGCATAATTACAAGTAATATAACATTTCATTTGAAATATAATCTCTCTTCAAATCAAGTACAAGTTTTCAAAGCATAATATACAAGTCATTAAGCATGACATCTAAAATAGCCATTTTACCTCTGTTTTACCTCCAATTTCTTCAACATCACTTATGTACAAGATACTACACTCAATATACAATGTGTAAACCCTAAATATTCTATTCATAATCTTTCATACACATTTGTACTCTTAAAACCCTAATTCAAAACTCAGAAACCCTAATCCGAGCTAAATACTATACTATGACCCGTTTCTTCATTTTTATCCATTGTAAACCTAAACCAATACTCAAATAAGTTGTAATAACTTAATTTACAACATTCTCAATCATATACAATCATCATTTCATCATTTTACTTCAACTATATGCAAATGGAATCCGAGAAACCCTAAACGTACCTAAATGGATCATTCGACTCGTTTACTCGTTTTTAACCATTTCAATCTTGAACAACCAATCAAATACCATTGTAAACTCATAATATGAGTTTACAATTCATTATCCATCTTTTTCTTGACAATATAGGCAAGTTAGAAAGCTAGAATGAACTCAATATGAGCCCTAATTCAAACCCGCGGCTTATTATTCCATTTCAACCCATTTTAACTTAAACCAATGATCAATCCTCATTGATAATCCATTATACAATACCTAAGATCAATATTCTATCAACCTTGATCCATTATACACGAATTATAAGCCAAGAAAGCCAAAGAAACCCTAAACGAGCCCTATGTGAACCCGCGACCTTATTTATTCAATTTTGACCCGTTTTAAACCAAACCACTTGCTAACTTTTGTTAATACTTCTTATTACAAACCATGAGAACATGTTTTAAACATTACTTGATCAATGTATGCGAAATATAAGCCAAAAACAAGAGTTCGAGCCCTAAAGGACTCAATTGAACCCGCGACCCATTCTTGTGCAATTTAACCCATTTTAAAGCCTCTCCTTGCAAAATAACTCACCCACATGTGTTCCTAAGTTGCTTACTCAGCTGCTACAACAAATATCTAGTGTATACTTGGTCTTAAAATGAACCACATCACCTCTTTGTTTCTCTTTTCAAGCCGTGGACACAAACACCCCTTATAAGCCTTCCAACACTTCAATCTACTATCCTAGCTTATACAACTCACTCCATAGCTTCAACACTTCATCTACTAGACCTTCCAAGTGTCTCACATCAGATTCATGAGCTTCCTTAACCTCCTTGATCTCAAACTAGTATAAATAGAGCTAGAAACCTTCACTTCATTCTCATCCCCCACTCTCTTATCTATAACCCATATAAGGCAGCAATCCTTTGCTCCAATAAGTGCTAAGAAGATCTAAGAACAAGAAACTTAATGGGGGCGCCTGATCTTTGAAAACAAATTAGCAACGACCATTAAACTGTTGAAAACATGACAATACGGTTAATATGTTCCTTTTTACATTAGTTTCTTTGTTTTGCGACTTCCCATACAGGTTTCATGTAGGATCAGCTGTTGATATTAAGTGAGAACCTTTGACGAGAGCCCGTTTAATGCTCTTAGTTAATAGGAACACCTGATCTTACAGGATCCTTGGACAGGAAGTTAGGAAAATTGATCCTAAACTTCCTACAATGGTTCTCTTCTTGCGACTTCCCGTGTAAGTTTCTTGTCGGATCAGCTTTTCATATTAAGTGACAACCTTCGACGAAAACTCCGTTTAACGCTTTTACGTAACAGGGACACCTGCTTTTACAGGAACTGTTAGGAACACAAATTGCCGGGTCACTATCCATAGATATCGTTAGATAGCTCGTTTATTTATTTTTGGAAACTTACTAGGCTAGTTAGCTCAAGGCCCATGGAAAGCCCATGCAAGCCAAGGCCCAAACCGACCATAGGAGGTATTAATACATTTTCTATGTTATGGAAAGGGTGTTGGTTGTTCATTATTTCACACACACAATACAAGTTTTTCTTTTATGTTTCTTTCTCTCTCTCTAAAATGTTCATCGAATCACTCTCTCTTTAAAACTACCTATCTTTCTCTTTTCCTGTATGTTAATTGATTGTTCTTAAATTGGTATCAAGAGCCATGGAGTGATTTGTTTAGTTTTATGTTTGTTATTGGTTCGTGTTTCCTTGTTTTAAACCGTACACATCTTTCTTGTTTTTTCTTTTGTTTTCGAAACTTCAACATACACTAAAAGATCATTTACTTTGGTAAAGTTGATCTAGTATCTTTAGATATAGGTGTATTTGCTTTGGATCAACAAAAACTCATTTTTTACAACTTTTGTTTTTCGAAAAACCTTAGAAAGTACAAATCTTGATTTTGAAATTTTTGGCTTAAAAACCATAAAGTTTGCATTTTTAAGGTACCTATAGGTTTAGTAATACTAGTTGTACAAGAAAATTTGGGAAAAAAACGTTCAAAAGTTAGTCTTTTTTTGTTTTTGAGTTTTTGGGTTTCGTAACCGAATTGGCAGTTAATCGAATTAGCAGCTTGGAAGTTTAACCGAATTCGCAGCTTCTCAAGTTTAACCTAATTGGCAGTTCTCAGTTTTAACCGAATTAACAGCTTCTAAGTGTTAATCGAATTAGCAGTTATCAGTTTTAACCGAATTAGCAGCTTCTCAGTGTTAACCGAATTGGCAGTTCTCAGTTTTAACCGAATTAGCAGCTTCTAAGTGTTAACTGAATTGGCAGTTCTCAGTTTCAACCGAATTAGCAGTTATCAATTTTAACCGAATTAGCAGCTTCTCAGTGTTAACTGAATTGGCAATTTTCTGTAGCAACCGAATTCACAATACTTTCTTTGGCAACCTAATTCGCAATATAGTTTGACAACCCAATTCGTAACTAAAGCTTAAAACTCAAATTGTTAAACCAAAATTATACGGTTTATTTTTGTGACTTGTAAAATCCCGTGAAACATTCACTTGTTTTCCCGGTTTTGTCTAGAATTGTAAAATACCGTGTAGTTTTCATGACTTACAACACATAAAAGACTACACCTTCAAACACAATTTTCTTTCATTACCGTTGAATCAAACAAGTAATCTTTTAACATACAACTTTCACAATGACAACTCTTGCTGACAAAGCGATTCTTTCGGGTGCTGACAATCGTCAACCTATATTGGAAAAAGATATGTACGATTCTTGAAAAAGCAAAATGGAGCTATACATGATGAATAGACAACATGGACGAATGATCTGAATCGTTTGAAAAATGAGTCCACTCATCGGGCCTAACATTGAGAGATTGGAGTGACTAGACCGAAAGAAATATTCTGAGATTTATCTGCTACGAATAGCAATTCAGCTGATTGAGAAGTCAGCGGCAACAAAAATCATTCTCCAAGATTACCAACCAGAGACTATTGCACTTGTTAGCAATCATCGAATCGCCAAGGGAACTATGGGGAAAGAATTCAACTCTCATGCCAAGGAACTTCATTGACGAAACAGAAAAGAGAGTGTAAACTATATGATGAATTCGATAAGTTTTCTTATAAGATAGGGGAAACACTACGTGAGTTCTACTTGAGATTTTCACTGCTACTCAATGACATGAACATCTACAATGTGAAACTGGAACAATTTTAAGTGAACACCAAGTTTTTTAATACTCTTCCTCCTGAGTGGAGCAAATTTGTAACCGACGTCAAACTGGTTCAGGATTTGCACACAACTAATATTGATCAGCTTCGTTCTTACTTGGGACAATACGAATTTCATGCAAATGAAGTTCGTTTAATGCGTGAACGCAACTCAGATCCGCTTGCTTTGGTTGCAACCCATCAGATGACCCAGTATCCTTATCAAACTCATCAGAACTCATACCAAAACTCTTAATTTCAACCACAAGTTTCACTATATCAGTCTTCATAGTATGGATCACCTTATCAGTCTCAACAATACTCAAACATTCAATCATCAACACCTCTTTCAATCACTTATCCATCCAATGATTATCAATCATCAGTTCACCACAACGTTTATTCTCCACCATCATTCATCCCTCAATTAGAATATGCTCTCACAGTTAACCAACAACAACAACCTGAATTTCCCCAATTAGACTTAGGTCTAACTGTTCTAGTGTTCAAGCAAGGTGATGATCCCATTGATGCCATCAACCATATGATGTCATTCCTATCAGCTGTCGTCACATCTCGCTAACCCTACTATACAAACAACCAGCTAAGAATTTCGTCAAACCCTAGGCAACAAGCTAACATTAATATGGGTTGGGGTGTGGGTGGGTTGTTTTGGTGGGGTGGGGGGGATGTTGGGTGGGGATGGGGTGGGGGGGGGGGGGGGGGTGGGGGGGGTGGTGGGGTGGGGGGGGGGGGGGGGGGGTGGTGGGGGAGGGGGTGGGGGGGGGGGGGGGTGGGGGGGGGGGGGGGGGGGGGGGGGGGGGGGGGGGGGGGGGGGGGGGGGTGGGGGGGGGTGGGGGGGGGGGGGGGTGGGGGGGGGGGGGGGGGGTGGGGAGGTGGGGTGGGGTGGTGGGGGGGGGTGGGGGGGTGGGGGGGGGGGGGTTGGGGGTGGGGGGGGGGGGGGGGTGGGGGGGGGGGGGGGGAGGGGGGTAGGGGGGGGGTGTGGGGGGTTGGGGGGGGGGGGGGGGGGGGGGGGGGTTGGGGTGGGGGGGTGGGGGGGGGGGGGGGGGGGGGGTGGGGGGGGGGTGGGGGGGGGGGGGGGGGGTGGGGGGGGGGGGGGGGGGGAGTGTGGGTGTGTTGTGGGGGGGGGGGGGGGGGGGGGGGGGGGGGGGAGGGGGGGGGGGGGGGTGGGGGGGGGGGGACCCCTAGTACTAGTACAGGAGACAAATTTCTTTTGCTATGGGTACGACTAGGACCTACACTCCATGAGCAAATGGAAGCAATTCTGAAATGACTGTTATTTGTTACAACTGCAAAGGGGAAGGATACATGTCCAAATAGTGCACTAAACCTAAAAGGAAACGTGATGATTCTTGGTTTAAAGATAAAGTGTTACTGGTACAAGCTCAAGCAAATGGTCAAGTTCTACATGCGGAGGAACTAACATTTTTGGCAAATCCAAGAACAGCAAAAGGTCAAGCCACACAGACTGTCATTACTCATAATGCTGCTTATCAAGTCGATGATTTGGATGCATATAACTCTGATTGTGATGAACTCAACACTGCCAAAGTTGCTCTCAATGCGAATTTATCTCATATGGTTGTTAGAATCTCTCGCTGAGGTAACGCAAATCCTGATAATATGGATAACAATATGATAAATCAAAGGAGTGTGCATAGTTATGTACCGTCTTCTTGGAACTAGTCAAATGTTGTGAACTTTTCTAAAGACTGTAATAACCAGTGATAGCAATACAATCCTTATTCTCAGGCAGAGAAAAGAATACAACAGGCAACTGTTCAGGGAATATTCTAGCTCATCTGCACACCAAGATGCACTGATATTATTTTGATTGAACATCTAAAAAACTCAAGTAATTAATATACCATATAAATCTGTACAATAAAAGTGTCAACGATGCTTTAACTGTTGGCTTAGAAAGTGTATAAAGAACAATTTAAAAGTTTTGAAAGACGGACAAAATGTTGATCTAAAGAGTAAAGATAAAGTTTCAGATTCAAGTGAATAGTCTGTAGAGATTGAATCGTCTTAAACAAACTCTTTTTGAACATAGTAAAAGAAAAAGATCTTTAATGCATACAATTTTCTTCTCAAAAATGATTTTACGAAAGAAGAATCTAAGAAACATTGATAGAGAGATTGCTTTAAGAAAAGAAGATCAAATAGCTGGAAATATTATTTTAAAAGAGAACAATCAGCATAAACCTGTTTCACATGTGACGAAAAGCTTTAATGATGGAACCAAAGCTTTTGTTAGTCAAAAATCCTTTCTATCTGAAGAAAGCTCAACAGTTGGAACCAAAGCTTTAATGGAGGTAATCGTCATTAAGAACACCAGTGCTTATTGGTGATTCCTGACTCCGAGAGATCCTTTATCTTGCTGAAGATAGTCGTTAAAAAATGCAATTTAAATAACATGATTCATTATGTTAGAAAAGAAAAGTTAATAGCTACACTATTGATTATGACTCTTAAAAACCCCACTTTCTCAAGATTTTGAAACATGATTTGTTCTACAAACTGAATTATCTGTTGAACAAGCCTTTTGGTCTCAGAATTCTATGAATTCTTTAGATCCCACTCCTTCTTGTAGACCCACCAAAGTTGAGGTTCCAAAAGAACTTCCTAAAGACCACATGTTAAAACGAATATTGAAGATACTTAAAACACCATCCATCTAGGTTTTTGGACAGTGGTTGTCCAAGAAAGAATCCACGGCCACACTATCACTGAGATTTGGGGGGGGGGGGGGGGGTGTGGGGGGGTGGGTTTTAACATACAAAAGCTTGTTTTAGGGATGAAATAATTCTATTTAAAAAAAGCTCTGAAGGACTTTTTAATACGTTCAATCAATATTTAATTGATGAACTTTCTGAAGTCTAAAATGTCTTTCATCAAATGGAACAGGCTGTGGAACAACATCATTTAGAGTCAAAAATGTTTGAAGTTAAAATGAATAAAGTTTTAAATGAAAACGAACGACTCTTGGAACAAGTCATCAACAAAGATATAGTGAACATAATTATGAATTCGACTGTGGATAATGCTTCTGTGAATGTGCATGAATGTGAAAAGTGTCTCAAACTCGAGACTAAGCTTCTCAACAAAAAGGATTTCATTGAAAAAGATACTTACGGTAAACTATTCAGAAGTTTTACCACTCTTAAAAAACATTGCATCTCTTTAGAAGTTGACACTCAGCTTAATCAGGAAATTTTTCAAAGAGAAAATTCTTTTTCAAATCAAAGTGCTCCAAGTTTTGATCAATATTTTGAACTAAATGAATTGAAATCTCAGTCCACAATAGAAGACAACGGTCCCCAAAAGAAGTTTGAAGAGAGAAGTTAAATCCTAAGGAGCGAAAATATGAATGAGGAACAGTCCAAAGAAGGACATAGAAGAGATTGAAACGATAAATATTGAATTGGATCATAAGGTGTCAAAACTTATTATTGAGAATGAACAATTGAAACAGACCTATAAACAACTTTATGACTCGATCAAACCAACACGAATTCGATCAAAAGAACAATGTGATGCTTTAGTTTTAGTCAATCAAATCCAAAAGTCTGAGTAAATCTTTGATTTCTATGAATACTTCCAAGAAAAAGAATTTGTGCCATTACAGCTCTCTAAGAAGACTTAAGAAACATAAAAGGAAAGATATGTGGTAATGTTGTTACCAAACACACTATTGCTCCAGAAATGCTTAACATTGATGTGGAATATCTAAACCCTAGATTGTTGCACAATAGGTCATCTCACTCTAATTACCTTAATCACACTCAGGAAGAAGCTGTGATTCTTAGGGAAATAGTCGATAAGGAAAATTACAAAATCTCCTCAATTAATTCCTTAAGACTCTGCTTTAAGATGACAAAACAAATTCAGATATGCTATAATTAAAACGAACAAACCTGCCCTAAGCATTAACCATTCAGTGTGACAAATATTGTATGTCACCCCACAGAACAATGGACATAAGAAAGTTAGATTTCAACTAAAGACCTGTCACATCCTCATGAAACACTACACCCAAAATAGTTCGTCCTTAAACCTAGTTTTCTAACAAACATGCTTGTCTTCTACAGGAGTAAGACCATCAACTAGTGTAAGTTGGATCACAACCTCAGCAATACAACGAAAGAATAAGATTCAGCAACACTAAGTAGTACTCAGAAAATAGAAGTAGAATCCCACCCTAGGTACAGATAAATCAAGATTAAAAAATTAAGAATAATTTTGTGAACCTTAAAAGAAATGCAAATGCGCATCATTCCATGCATAATGCGAATTCTGAACTCATGTGTGTACAGTAATAGGTTGCATGTGGCTTACCTAAAAAATCAGTAAATAATGTGTGTTCTTGATTTAATCACTGATGTGCATGCTCGTAAGAAATCTAACATTTGTTAAGAATAGTTCCAAGAGAAAAGTTTGGAAACCAACAGGAAAACTGATTCATTAAATATTGGATACACTTGGAGAACCAACATAGTCGGATCTACACTGTAGTAGAAATGTCAATTGCCTTTAAACTAGTATAACCACATAACGGAGAATGCCCCTAAGGAAACCTAACTGCTCTAAAAAGGATACACCTAAGCCTGTGGTAACATTTGGGTGTATTTACACAAGAAAACTAAGAAATCTAAAACTAATAGTTCCCTTAGCAACCTAAGAATATAAAAACTTATCTGCTAACATAAAAGGAACCTCAGTAAATCTTGGGGATCAAAGTTTCCTATGTTCCATCATCCTCACTAATTGAATGCCGTCATCCAAATGTTCTCTGTATTTGTGGACTCATATCCGCTGCTCTAATGCAATATGACCGAAAGATCGCACTCATCGGCATCACTAATTTCGTCAATAATATCTTGGTTACAAAGTCAAATTTGGAAATTATCATGTCAAAGATATTAGGATATGTGATTATCATATTGGAATGTTATGATTTTAAAGGTATTTACTATTATAAGGATTTGGACATAACTTATTTACTCCGTTGTGCAATTCTGATTATTCGAACCTGTGAAGTGTCGTTTTTTTTCAATACACTACTTTAATTCGTAATCTAGAAGGTGTTGAGAATAATTGACTGGATCTCGAGGCAACAATCTGTATACTTTGTCTCTTGGAGACATGATGGCGTCCTCTCCTATTTGTCTCTTGTCAAAGGCCTCAAAAACTAAGTCCTGGCTATGACAATACCGACTGTCTGTCTCATCTGAACATTTTGCAATCACCATTTTTATCTAAGACACGGTCTTGTTTAGAGGACTCCCCTAACCCAAATTTTGGAAAAGGACCATACTGCGATCTGCTTGTGCAATGGGCAAAAAACAAAAAGAAAACCCCACAAACCTAAATATGAAGACACCAACCAAGAAAAACTCCTATCTTTTTGCACATAGGATCTATGTGGGCCAAAGTGTGATTGCGAGTGTTAATTAATTATACCTCCCTCGTCGATTGTCGGATGATTACTCTTAATTTGCCTGGGTTAAGTGCTTAAGGTCAAAAGATGAAGCTCCATATTTCATAATCAAGTTTCTCAAGATGATCCAAGTGCGGCTTAAAGTGCCTGTCTGACGAATCAGAACAGATAATGAAAGTGAGTTTGTTAATCAAACTTTGCGTGAATATTACGAGAAGGTTGGTGTAACACCCCCAAAAATCATATACAACGCAGCGGAATACCACATGGGGTGCTACTTCATAATACACAACAATAGATACAAGAGAACGACCTCTAGGTGTCGTTTGAAAAATAACATTGTTGATTTAATCAAAAATCTGAATTTAATAATACATTTGTCCCATAATTTGGCATCACAATGAAAAGCTTGAATTAAAGACTTCCAATGCACATCAATAGTCCAAGCAACTAATTCACCTGGAAAAACATGCTTAAAAGTAATCGAAAACATTAAAGTTGGTGAGTTCAAGATTTATTTAAATATAAATGTTTAAACCAAAGGTTTGTAAAATGATGCCATGACTATTTTCCATCCTTTATAAGTAATCCAAAAAAAAAGTATAAAATGTAGGACCTGCAAGACTTTTCCCGCGATAAAGCACACTGTCATGCTTTATCACAAATTTTCCATTTCGTTTCCCTAAGCACATTTACACTGAAGTCTCGACGATATATCACTATATAATTTCCTGTGACATTGCCCGCAACTATATAATTCCATGCCCGCACTAATATAAATTTCGTGGCCATGTTGGGGAGGGGCCCGAAGTCCCCAACGGTTATAATCCGACATGCTTATAACGTTCGTGTCCCAGTGATATCTAGTCACTCCATAACTGGGGTTAGTCAATCCCCTGAATAGATCTATTTTAAATCATTCACGAATTTTCACGAGTGGACATCACGCTATACATGTACGTTCCCGGCGATCGCTAAACACCCTAACAGGGAATCCTACACCCTATAGATTCTATTTCATAAACATTTCGCGCACTCACCTCCCAGTGAATTACAGACAATGACGCGTGACGTAGACTTGTATTAAACCAAGTTTGGACAAGATACAAATAATGGCGTATATACTCATCTATACCGGTGTCCCCTCCAAAACACCCGGCAGTAATGTAAAAAATATGTACTCCATTACCAGTGTCCCCCTTCAAGAAACCCTGGCATAATCTTATGTTATTAGTTCAATCAGCCTAAGCTAATCCGAAATCATTTCAAAAGTAAAGTATGCATTTTGACCAAAATGAAGTCAAATAATGTATCCCATAGCGAGCTAGCAAAAGTATGTAAACCAATTTGTAAATAATCCTGTAAATGCATTTGTAAACAAGCATGTTCTCACCCCAAAAATATATGTAAAACCAGTAAAACATGGGGCTATAAACTCACAAAATCCCTTAAAAACGAGATCTCTCATTGTTATAAGAAACCTGATTAAGTATAAAATTTGTAGACAAGCATGTATCGCCCCCTCGCGGGTTATAAAATTCAAAATATTTAAAAGCGAGGCTAGAATCACATTGATTAAAGACCACGATCAATTAATTCAATTAAATCACAACTGAAGTCTGCAACGATCTCGACCACGGACCTATAATTAAGTCTTGATATAATACCTACTAAATACATCAGAATCAACGGAGAGCGTACATCGTTACCACGAAATCATACATATTTTTATATGTATACATACATGTTTACATGTGATGAGAAATCCACTTGCGCGACTTAAACCTTAACCCCTTTATATATTTTAGTATATAAAGATATACCGGTCCTATATAACCTTAACTCTAAATTTAAAAGAAAGTTTACTATTTTTAATAGACCTTCACTGCTTTTAGAACCGAATAATGATCTTAAAACTATTAATTGAAATAATATATTAACCGACCTTTAGTTTTGTTACTCAAAATCGTACTCCTAATGTATTAATATTAGTTAAAATATCCGTTGACCTTTACGATGACCTTTAGTTTTGACCCGCTATATCTCAAGTTTTAAAACTGATAAGCCTCGCGGCAAAGTAAAACGTCATTACGAACAACGTTCGTGTTTCGCCGGAAAGCTGAAACGGACTCGAAAGTGCTCGAATCGTTTAATTAATAGATATGGAAGATTTAATATATTAAAAATAACTTATTTTCTATTAAAGTGTATATTTCGATTTCGATCCAGTTTCTTCGTTATTGGGAGTTACAAGTCCCGTTTTATGTCAAAATGTCCGTAAAAATATATTTTGTTATATTTTGCAAACCAAAGTCCACTTTTCAAAGTCTTGAATCCCGAATCCCATGTTCCGATTTCTGATTTAAATTACTCGTTATATAAAGGCACTAAAGTCCATTTTTAGTCCAATTCTCGTCTCAAATATGTGAAATACCGCTTATAACTTTATATAAATCTCGTTTTAATATTTATTCATGTTTTACTAGACAGCGCAAGTTCTACATGATTTTGTATCACATATTACATAAATCGAATAAATTAAACAATTTATATATTTTCGTGTTAACCAAACTCACTTTATTTCGGTGTCAATACAATCAAACGCACGCGTTTCCGTTGCAAACGCAAAACGAACAACCCGATGCCTGCCCGCTAGTCCGCCGCTGTTTCCGCAGCCAAACGCAACGCACCACCCTTTGCTATTTTGACAGCCAAAACGCAAACCCTTAGTGCGTTCAGTCTAAACCAAACACGGCCCTTAGGTGGATTTCTGTCACAAGCCAAACGCACCCTTGTGCGTTTCTGTCACAAGCCAAACGCCCCTTTTTATGGTGCAACCTGTTGAACCAAACGCACCCTCGAGGTGACTGACCCGAAACCCACGCCCTCGTGGTGCCACCACCATGGCTGTCCAACAGCCAAACGCCCCTTGTTGGCGGCGGACCACCGAAACGAACACCCTTTTGGTGTTATTACTAACCCGACGCACCCTCACCGGGTTTATACCCGGCTGTTACCACAAACCAACCCGACCCAACCCACAATCAAACACCCCTAGCTGCTAAACCCATCCCGACCCCGGCTGTCCCACAGCCCGACCCGACCCACACGCACCCTCTTCGGCTTATTTTACAAACCAAACCCGATAACCCAACCCTCCCCGGCTGACCCCGCTGTCAAACCCGACGCAAACCAAACACACCCTTGTCGGGGTGTTTTAATAAAACCAACCGCACCCTCATCGGTGCTAAACTCAACCCGACACCCTCGTCGGGGTTTATATATAGCCGAACAAACACACCCCTTTCGGGTGGTTTACCACCAACCGAACGCACCCTTTCGTGGTGATGATGATGGTGGTGTGCTATGATGATGGTGAAGATGGTGGCGGTGGCAGTGGGGTGGTGGAAGTGGCGCGTGGGAGAGAGTGAGTTGGTGGATCGGATAGATCGAAGGATGGGGAGTCTTTTTGGTCTTCGCCGGATATGTCCGCCGGAAAAGTTTTCCGGCGGCGGCGCGACGGTGGCCGGCGGTGGGAGGTGGTGGCCGGATATTGGGGGAGAAGATGAGTGGGAGAGAGATATATAATGGGGAGTGTGTGTTTTATAAAGATGGAAATGAAATAAGTGTATAAGTTTTATATATATATAAAACTAAAGTGACAAGTTAAATAAGTTGAGGGTAAAAAGTGTAACTTTTTCATATACTTTTTGATAAAAGCGGTTCGGGACTCATTTGAGCGGCTTAACGGACGATTCAACTCTCGAAACTTGCGCCATTGTTTTTCAAATCATTTTTCCGATAAAAATGAGTATTCGCTTGATAATATTTCATAAATATTTTATAACATTTAATAAAATATCTGTTATTCCTTTTATGAACTGGTTTCGCTTCGTCCGAAATAAAAATGGATTTCAACTCGAAATTCCGCGTTTTCAAAACGCTTTTTTAATTAAAAATGATGAATAAGATTATTTAGATATTTTTTATTGAAATAATATACTGATAACTAAAAAACAAATTTAATTGTTTTTTGTATGTCCGCGTTGAATATTGTTCGAATAAATGTTTGCGGTGCTGTTTTAGCCCTTTTCGGCTCTATTCCCAGTCTCGGTCGGGGCAAAACTAAAAAAGTTGACAGGAAAATCAAGATTCCACATCAAATTGCTTTAGAGGTCCGAGTCGTGAAAAACGTAAATTAGATGATCGTTTTCTTATAAGTAAGCCAGACCCAAAGAGTCAAGATTGAAATCGTCATTCTAAAAATTCGAAAATTCCTCGGATGTTACAGTTGCATACTCTCATGAAACATCTGTTCATTTGCTCGCTCTCCCAACAGTCAAACCGGAGGTCGTTGAAAGACGTAATCGTACGCTAATTGAAGCTGCCCGCACAATGTTGATTTATACAAAAGCTCCATTATTCTTATGGGCAGAAGCAGTTGCTACCGCATGTTACACCCAAAATCGTTCCATCATACGTGTTTGTCACGGCAAAACACCATATGAGCTTTTACATGACAAACTTCATGACTTATCATTTTTCCACGTATTTGGTGCACTTTGTTATCTAACAAATGATACCGAGAACTTGGGAAAGTTACAACCAAAAGCTGATATTGGTATTTTCATTGGCTATGTACCCACAAAGAAAGCATTTTGAACTTACAACCGATGTACCAGACGAATCATTGAAACAATTCATGTAGATTTGGATGAGCTGACAGCAATGGATTCTAAACACAACAGTTTAGAACCCACACTTCATGAAATGACTCCTGCAACAATCAGTTCAGGACTCGTGCCAAACCCTCATCCTTCAACACCATTTGTACCACCTTCAAGAACTGATTGGGAACTTTTATTTCAACCACTGTTTGATGAATTACTCAACCCTCCATCAAGTGTTGATTGCCCAGCTCTTGAAGTCATTGCTCCAATTGCTAAAGTAGTAGCTCCAGAACCCGTTGTATTAACCGATTTACCTTCCTCAACAACTGTTGACCAAGATGCACCATCACCTAGTAACTCACAAATAACACCCGAAACTCAATCTCCTGTCATTTCTAACGATGTTGAAGAAGAGAATCACGACTTAGATGTTGCACACATGAATAACGATCCATTCTTTGGCATTTCATTTCTAGTAAATGACTCTGAAGCATCTTTTTCTTTGGATTTTATTCCCACCATTGTGCACACTGCTGCTCCTAACTCAAAACACATTACCAAATGGACCAAGGATCATCCTTTAGACAACAACATCGGTGAACTCGAAAGACCTGTTTCTACAAGACTCCAACTCCACGAACAAGCCTTATTTTGTTACTATGATGCCTTTTTCACATCAGTTGAACCAAAGAACTATAAAGACGCATTAACTCAAGCATGGTGGATTGAAGCAATGCAAGAGAAGCTTAATGAATTTGAACGTCTTGAAGTCTAGAAACTCGTTCCTCGTCCAGATAAAGTGATGGTTATTACTTTAAAATGGATCTACAAGGTGAAACTTGATGAATTAGGAGGAATTTTAAAGAACAAGGCTCGTTTGGTTGTTCGTGGTTACCGTCAAGAAAAGGGAATTAATTTTGAGGAATCCTTTACTCTAGTGGCTAGACTTGACGCTATTCGAATTTTCCTGCATATGTTGTTCACATGAATATGATCGTCTACCAAATGGATGTTAAGACGGCATTCTTGAATGACATTCTACGCGAAGAAGTTTATGTCAGCCAACCGAACGGGTTTGTGGATCAAGACAATCCGAATCATGTGTATAAGCTTAAGAAGGCTCTCTATGGGTTGAAACAAGCTCCTCGCGCGTGGTACGATCTATTGTTGAAGTTTCTACTCTCACAGGAATTCTCTAAAGGAACCGTGGATCCCACATTGTTCATCAGAAGACAAGGCAAAGATATTCTCCTGGTACAAATCTATGTTTACGATGTAATCTTTGCATCTAATACACCTGAACTATGTGACCAATTTTCAAAAATAATGTGTTCAAAGTTTAAGATGTCGATGATGGGCAAAATATCATTTTTTTCTAGGACTACAGATTTCACAAAGTCCCAGAGGCATCTTTATAAACCAGTCTAAATATGCTCTAGAATCTTTGAAAAAATATGGTATGGAATCTAGTGACCCCGTGGATACTCCCATGGTGGAGAAATCCAAACTGGATGAAGATACACAAGGGAAAGCCGTTGACCCTACACACTATCGTTGAATGGTGGGCACCCTTATGTATCTCACAGCTAGTAGACAAAACCTTACATTTGTTGTATATATGTGTGCCCAATATCAGGCAAAGCCTACCGAAAATAACTTACATGCTATAAAAAGAATCTTTAAATACCTAAGGGGAACCGTTAATAGGGGACTCTGGTATCTAAAGGATTCTTCTATTTCTCTAACAGCTTATGCAGACGCTGATCATACAGGTTGCCAAGATACTAGATGAAGTACATCCGGAAGTATACAATTATTAGGAGACAGGCTTGTTAGTTGGTCATTAAAATGGCAGAAAAGCACTGCAATATCCAGTACAGAAGCTGAATATATAGCCGGCTGTTGTGCTCAAGTCCTTTGGATGAGATCACAACTTACCGACTATGGCCTTGGATTCAATAATGTTCCAATGTATTGTGATAACAAAAGCGCTATTACCTTATGCTGCAACAATTTTCAACATTCTTGATCAAAACATGTTGACATCAGATTCCACTTCATAAAAGAGCAAGTTGAGAATGGATTAGTAGAGCTTTACTTTGACCAATTTTGAGCTTTTGAAAATTCATTTTACTTGCTTATTTTTGTGAATGAAAAAGGGCTTTTGGTTTTTTACAAACTGTGACAGAAATTTTTGGGTTAAATTGACTCACAAAGTCAAAAGGGGACAAGGGTCTTGTGACAGCCCTCTTTTAATACACAATCACACACTTTTTGATGTAATACTCAAACCACAAGTGCTTATAAATAAGCACTTTGTGGGATTCTATAAACCTTCACTGTTTCAAAGAGGTTTTAGAAACCTTGGAAAAACAATTTTCCAACTAAAAATTTTTAACAACAGCTTAAAAGTGACTTAAAACTTGAGCTTAAATTGACCAAGTAACCATAACCTCAAACCCCCCTTTTTGACACCCCCCCCCCCGTTTTTACTTGTGCAATACAACCCCTTTATCTCAAAACTGTCAAACCAAAATGGGTTTAAAATCCATTTTTAAACTAAAACTTTAAAAACCTTTTATCTACTTCTACTTATTATGACCTATTTAAGCTATTTTAAAACTAAAAATCCTAGCTTATTAAGAAAAATAAGCTAGTTTCGTCTACTCTGTTATTACACTATATGACAGTTTTTAGAAATAGGCTAATGTTAGGACAAAAAAATTATGCAATAAAAAAAACTTACAACAGCCTAATAATAAGCCTAAACTAATGTTTTAACAAATATTGAAAGCAAATAAGCTAGTGTCTAAAAAATTAAGCTAATTGGAAATTGAGAGTTGTAACCTTGGATTTTGTTGTCTCAGAAACAAGGCCACTCTTTCTGAGTGAGTGGCCTAAAAACCCCTGTCCTAATGGCCCTTGCCTCTATTCCCTGAGCAATAAGCTCAATAAGCTTATATGAGCTTATTTCTCCAAATGCTTCCAAAATCACACTCAAAGGACATTTATGAACTAAATTTAAATAAAAAACAGTATTAAAGGTGCTATTATAACAAGCTTTAAGCTGAATTAGAGCTTATTAACAAGAATAAGCTTTAATGAGCTTATTGAGAGCTTATTGAGTCAAAGTAGCTTAATTTTTCATTAAAATTTGAGAATTACAAATGCATAAAAGACATTAACTTTAAAACACTTTAAACTATAATAAAAACGACATAAAACTTAATTAAAAACTTGCTTAAACTTGGAATGTTTGCCATAATGGCTTACAAGGCTATTTATAGCCGAAAACTAAAGCTAGGTCTTTTTTCTTCTTTCTCTTTGCTGTGCTTGTTTGTAGACACACAAACACAGGTGTGTTTGTTTTGTGAGAGTGTTCTAGCCCTTAATCTTGGCCCTTCAATCTTTAAAATCAATCTCGGCCATCGAATTTGGTCTTGGGGGGTGTGGGATTGCCAAGTTGGCATCTTTGTAGCTGGGAAAGGTAGTGGAGGAGGGGGAAAATGAATATCCAAGGTGGTGGTGAAGATTCATGGGGTAAAAACGGGTGTAAACACCCGTGAGTGTGTTTGAGAGGGAAAAAGAGGCGGGAAAAGGCGTTGTGGTCTGTTAACAGAGTGTGTGTTTGAAAGATTGGCAAGAATAGTCCCTCTAGGTTATGTCTATCATTACACAATTGGTCCTTGTGGTTAAATAACTTTTGGGGACTTGGCAAAACAAGTCCCCAAGAGTTATATAACTCTTTGCATTTTTCGTCCCTTTGGTGTACAAGTTAGGGGGGTTGGCAGTTTTGCCCCCCTACTTGTTACTTTGAGCAAATTGCAAAATTAACCCTTCTCTTTTCTTTTCCTCTTTTCTTCTTTTTTATATAAGTTTAGGGTTTGGCAATTTCAGCCCCTAAACTTATTTTTCTTGAACTTTGGCCCCGGGGTTGACTTTGACTTTGACCAGTTGACTTTTCTGTTGACTTTTTGACTGGATTGACTTTCCGGCTTTGATTTGGCTTTGTCTTTCACAGTCTTTTCCATTCCGAGTCCGGTTTTGTCGTTTTGTCTTTGTTTTTCGTCCTTTTCTTGGTTATCCGTTCCTGCACAATACAATTAGCAAAACAAGCATATATTTGGCATTTTAAGTCCGTTTTTGATTATTTTAGCTTGTTTTTAAAGGTAAAAGGTATGTGTATTTAAGCACATACCAAAGGCCAAGACTTATTATAAATATAAGCATATGTAGCTTATTAGCTTTTGTCAAATTTGTTAAGTCCATTATTTGTATTAACAATTTGTACCAATTTTAATATTGCACTTTACTTTTATTGTCATTTAAATATCTGTCTTTTAAATATACTTGCACTGTACCTTTTCTTAAGTTAATGAAATTTACTGTTTTTCTTTTATTATTGTCATTTAAGCTTACTTGTCATTTAAATGCTGTTTATAAGACTTTGTATAAGCTTTTGAGTCATTCAAAACTTATTTGAAAGCTTGTTTTATTTTTTGACAAAAAAATTAAAAAATCACAAAAAGGGAAACTGTCAAATCAAAAGGAGCAAGGTATATCTTGGATGGCCTTGAGTTAGAGCTTCTTGGGAAGTGTTAGGAATTTTGTATAACAGACTTAATTCTGTTAGCATTATAGTTAATTCTGCTAGTATAATAGTTAGTACTGGTAGAAGGTTTATCATAGTTAGTACTGGCAGTATTAAATAGTTAATATTGTTTATGTAATAGTTAAGTCTGCTTACGCAAAAATTAGTTAGAGTTAAAGATATGCATGAGATATCTTAGGAAAAGATATGCATTATCTTTATACGCATTTTGTAAAGCCCATTAGGGTTTCCTTAGTCTATAAAAGGATCCCTAGGCATAGTCAGTAGATATAGTTCTATAGAAGATCATAAAAATCGAATAGTAATCATTGTTTGTAATCTGTAACCTATGCAGATTCAAAGTTCAATATAAAAGTGTTTTGATTGTGTTCTTCTTTACATTGTTGATTAAATTCCGCGTAATCAATAGTGGTTAATCATTGTTACTTTAGATTTATCTAAGGCAACAAACCCTTTACAAGCTAAAGGTTAAGATCCATTAAGCAAAGGGATTCTACAAGTGGCATTAGAGCTTATGTGGAAACTCTGAATAAGAAGAACTCCATTGTTTGAAGCAGATCTACAATCAAACCTGTAAGATGGCCATCTCCTCTTCAAGCTCATCATGTTCTTCTGATAGTGAGGTACAAAAATATTCTAAATGTCTTGAATCATTTAAATGTCTTCAAAAGAACTATGATACTGAGAGAGAAAAGCATAACAAAGCCAAACTAGAAATTAGGGGCTTGATTCGTCGACGGTATATATATAAAATAACTCAAATGCAAATTCTAACCGAATGCCCTTAACCAAGGGAAAAGGTCAAAAAGGAATCAAGAAAGGGATTAGAGTCATCTTGTCTTAAGCAAATACTGATGAGTACTTATCAAGTACCATAATGTTCCTGATAGCTAAATCTTTGTGGCGCAATAAAATCTAGATTTGGAGGTAATGAGGAATCCAATAAGATGCAAAAGAAGTTCTGAAACATTCGTTTGAAAAACTTTTTTACTGCCCATCTAATGAAACTTTGGTTAAGGCTTATGATAGATTTCAGAAATATAAGTCAACTGGAATTCATAGAGGCCTATATATCAAAAGGAAGACATTAATCAAAAGTTTTTGAGAAGTCTTCCTCCTTCATGGAGTCAAATAGCACTGATCATGAGAAATAAACCAGATATTGATGAGGTTGATATTGTTGACTTTCAACAATTATTAGGTGTTTCGAGATGAATTGAAAAGGTCTTCAGTTTTAATCTATGCTTCTTAAAAATTTGGCTTTTCTTTCCTCTAAGAATACTAACAGTACTAATGAAGTTAGTACTGCCAGTGGAGATTTTGGGGTAGTACTGCTGGTGGAATTAATCAAGTTCCATCTACTCCAAGTGCTCATGATATAGCTTACTCCTTTCTTGCACAACCAACAACCAGTCCTCAACTTGAGAATGAGGATTTTCAGCAGATGGATGGAGATGACTTAGGTGGGAATTGGAATCTTCAATGGCAGTTGCTTAGTTGACTGTTTGATTCAAAGTTGTTCATTCACGTGGCCAGTGAAGAAATATGGACTTTAAAGAAAAACGACACATAGTTTCTCTTGATAAGTCAAAGATTGAGTGCTACAACTGGTAACAGAAAAAGGGCACTTTTTGCAAAGGAATGTAGATTCTGGAAGGTAGTCAAGGAAGAAGTCCTGATGGTTGATAGAGCAATGCACAACAACTGAAATCTCCATTCAGGCACTGGTCGGCGCAGCGGTCTAGGAGGCTATGACTGGCGCATTGATTGTTGAAGTTGAACCCAATTCATACTATGCTTTTGATGAAATGCTTTGATGGAAATCTCTTCATCGCAAAACATCAAGTTCTTCTGATAGTGAGGTACAAAATGTTCTAAATGTCTCTGAATCATTTAATTGTCTTCAAAAGAACTATGATACTGTCGAGAAAAAGCATAACAATGCCAAACTAGAAATTTAGGGGTTTTGAAATAGCTTAGAGTCACTAGAAGCTGATTCTTGGACATGAATAAGAATTAATTAGTCTTGGGGGGAGAGATATCGAGTTTCAAAATTATGATCTTATAAGTGTAGAGAAATAAAAATTAAAACAACTTAAATCTGGGAATAGAAAAAGGTTGTTATGGAAGAGATGAATTGAAACTTATAAGATTGAACAAATGGGAAGGGTCATCATAAAATTCACTAAGATACTCAATAGTCAGATGAGTACTCATGATAAAAATGGATTAGGGTTTGGCACACAAATGGATGATTTGAGTAATAAATCTGAAACTGTTAGTGAGAACCTTATTTGGATGTTTTTGAGGTTGCTTGGTGATGAGAGAGCACACTAGAAAATATTAGGTTCACACTAAAGCAAATGTGTATCATTACTTGTCCCACTCCCAATTACACGGGAACCCATCTAACTCTAAGAGCTGGATATATCATCTTGCTGGACAAAGATTGAAGTATGCTTTTTTGAAATAAAATCATAGAGTCTAAGACAACTGAAACTAACAAGACTTTAGGTACCACAAATGAAGCAATTATAGTAAAACCTAAGTCTATCAATGAAACAGTTGTGTCTAAGTCAAGGATTAATAGGGATGAAGTCATTATTGAGGATTGGACCTCAGATGATGAGGATGATGGCGTGTGCTGACAAAACTGTTAGTTCTGTTAAGCCTAATGTGACTCAAGCTGTTAGGAGTCAAGCTGATAAAAGTGGTCAAAACTTTACAAAGCTAGGATTGTTTTAAGAAAAGTTCATATAATCAAAGCTGTTTTTGTTTGCACAAATGCACTGGTATTGATAAAAGAATGTCGATTCTATGACCAAAAAGAGTCCTTGGACACCTAGGGTTTAAGGAAGTGGTTCAATACTGGGATGACGTGGTAGTCACAAACCAGTATGGGATTATGGCAAAAGTGGTAAATCACAAAACTTATCAAAAAAATTTGAAATACCCTTATGCAAAAAGGTAATTCCAAACCCATCAGCAGTACTAACCAGAGCAGGTTTAGTTAATACTGATAGATCAAATGTTAGTACTACTAGGTCTATTAGTACTGTTAGGCATGTTTATACTGTTAGGCCTATTAGTATTGCTAGGCCATTAGCCTCAAAAATAGCTCAATCTAATAGTGTTATTAGACCAAATCACCCAAGAATGGACATTGTAAGACCAAAAGCCTCAAACTCACCAATTAAGAGGTCTTACTTCACCCAATCAGTTTATAGGACCCAAAGACTTCTAAAACTGATGTGAAAACTTTTGGGTTAAAAACATGACTTACTATTGGGACAAATGGCAGTAGTTAGTAAGGGTAAGGTGGAAAATATCCTTAAGAAGGCTAAATGGGTATGGAGGCACAAATATTGAATTTACCAGGATCATGTGTACAAAATATAATGGACTCTTATATGCTCCAAGAAGTTTGAGTACTTAGACCCAAAAGGGATTACCAGTGAGTATTGACTTGGATCCCTAACCAGATACTAATTCTATTACCTTTTGTGAAGGCACATCCAGAGATTTGTTCAGGATCATTCAGTAGTAAGATAATGGTTTGCTCTAGCCATAGACTGGGCAACAAAGCTTACTCTTATTAGGACTTTTGGATGATTAAAGGAGGTTTGGGCTTTTAGGGGAAGTGAATCCCAAAGGAGGTAAAATAACGGGCAAAGGTAAAATCAAAACTGCTAACTTAGACTTTGATGATGTTTACTTTGTAGATGAACTAAAGTTTAATCTTTTCTCTGTCTCACAAATGTATGACAAGAAAAATAGTGTTCTTTTTACTGAGTTTGAATGCCTTATTTGTCTCCTAGCTTAAGTTCTGATGAAGTCAAGATGGTCTTAGAGCTCCTGAATAGACTGGTGTGTAAAAGCCTTAGTTTTAAAAGAACATTGTTACTTCTGGATGGTATAATTGTTTATAATGCAAATTCAATAGTAGACGAGTCTATGGCACAGGAGATTAGGTCATGTAAATTTCAAAAATATAAATAAACTGGTTAAAGGTCACCTAGTTAGAGGTTTACCTTCAAAAGTTTTTGTGAATGACCACACTTGTGTTCGCCTCACTAGAAGGGTAAAAGAAATAAGGCTCTTATAAGGCTACAGCTATAGATAGAATCATTGGTTCGGTGGTTAGACTTATATATTAATACATACTCAAATGCAGATCGGGGACCGAATGCCTTAACCAAGGGAAAAGGTCAAATCTACCCAAAGAGAATTAAATATATAAGAATCAAGCAATGATGATAAAAATGATTCCGGAGTGAATATTCCCGGTGTCGTATGTCCCAACGAGGCTGCAAATTGAGATTTTATTCCTGGTTGAAGAGAAATGAATGATGGAGAAAACTGATATGATCTTAACTAAAAGTAAATAGACTTAATTTAATCTACGGGTAAACAGCAAAGGAAATGGGGTATCTTAAAAAAACTACGGGTTAAACAAAATTAGTTTATATGGATAGAACTTAAACACTACGGGAAGCATAATTTTAATTATTGGGAAATCATATAATATTAAATATAAAATTAATATACGGGGAACATGAATAAGGTATCGGGACCCTAAATCTAATAAGGTATCGGGAACCCTAAATACTAAAAATTAAGAAAATAAATGCTAAATTAAATTAAAAATCAAAATTAAATTCTAATTAACTTAACTTGAAAAATAAAGAAAACTAGAACTAAAACGGAGGTCGTTTGAATGTAAAACGAAAAGAAACGGTAAAACGCACCCGGTAAAAACGGGTCTAAAACTGAAATTTAAGAAAAATTAAGCCTACACTAAATTTTATATTTTTCCTAGACACTAAATGACAAAAGAAAATTTTGTAAAAAAGAAAAATATTTTTTTATTAATTTTTAGATTTTTTATGATTTTTTAAAGATTAAAAACTAATTAAAACTAAGAAAATAGAAAAAGACAAAAAATTAAAGTTATAAAAATTCTGAAAAAATAAAATTTAAATAAAGAAAAAGTTAACAATTCTAAAAATATAAAAATGCCCAAAAGTTACTGATTTTATAAAAAGTAATTAAACTAATTAAATTTTAACCTAAATTAATTAATTAAATTAAATAAACTAACTAAGGCTAACTGTTGTTAAAACTAAAGGACTAACAGTGAAAGGACACAAGGACAAACGGGGTAACAGGCTAACTAACCCCAGGGACTAACAATGTTAACTATGAAAAACAAAATTACACAAACAGTCCCTGAGAATGACCCCGATTACAAAGTGGGTCCCAACAGCTTATTTTTGAAAACTTATAAAAGCAAACTTATTAAGGGGCTTAAGGGGAACAATTTTCCTAATAAGCACATAAGCTGAATCTCAAAGAATAAGCCAGAAATGTGAGCTTTTGGGGCTGCAAAAGCTAAATAAGCTTTTCAGCTTATTTTTCTTTCTTTTTGGGGCTTAAGCTCACAAGATAAGCTGAAAACTAAAGAAATAAGCTACTAGGCCTAAGGGAGTCCTAATGATAAGCTAAGGCTTCCTAATAAGCCCTAAAATAAGCTGAAAGAGACTTAAGCTTATAATGACAGTTTGGTATAAAAGACAGAAATAAGGTACTTATGAGGCTAAAATAAGCTATATAAATAAGGAAACTAAATAAAATAAGCTGCTGAACCTAATAAAACTACCTACAAGCTATATTAAGAAGCAATAAAATTCTATGGCTATATTTAAAATAAGCTAGAAAAAAGGGCTTAACTTTGGTGTCTAGCACCAGGGGAGGTTTAAGCAGTGAGCTTAAGGCTTACTTTGGGCTTTTGAAATAAGCACAATTGAACTTTTTAGCCACAACAAAGTACAAACAGATAAAGAGGGGAGGCTAATGAGCTTATTTTCAAAAGTTGAGCCATTTTGGAGGATTAAAAACTGCTGATAAAGGGGTTTAAAGTTGAGGGTTTTCAAGAAAAGAAAAGTGCATACATGCATATATAAACACTTGGCTTATGCTGCCAAACCAAAGACAGAACAAAGGGGTGGTTTATTTGGCTAGTTATAAATAAAATGAGCACAAGTTTGTGTTCTTAAGCTGCTTAAGCAGCTTGAGGGGGTTAGCTGCCCTTTGGCTTATCAAAATTTGGACAGAATGCAAAAGGCTCATAAAAAATGATTTTTTAACTAAAAGTTGTTACTAAATTGGCTTAAATTGGCCTACACACTCAGCCAAGAATGGCTGAGTGCCTTTGACCCATGACAAAGGTCAATTCGACCCATTTTGAGGTTAAACCAAACACCACCTTAAATGTATAAAATGGATTTTTAACTGATTTTTGGGTAAATGAAGGCTGAGAAAAGGCTTATAGGTGTTGTTTTAGTAGCTTTAACACATTTTTGAATAGACTAAAACAGATTTAACAACTAAAATTAAGGCTTAAAATTTCGATAATAGCAATATCACAAACTCTTAACTTTTTATTAAACTTCCAAGAAATTACAACTTAAAACTTTTGAAACAGACTGAATTACAATAATGCTCAAAAGAAATACTGAAAATTAAGATTTAAACTAAAACATAAAAAAAGGTGTGTGTGGTTTGTTCGGCTTGGTCTCTCTTCTTTTATAGAGGTCCCCAAGAGTCTTGGTTTGTGCTAGCTGTGTTTGTAGGAAGCAATCCCAGCAATCCTAGCCATTGGATTGGCTCTTGTCTTCATCTCACCATTGATGGGTAGCTCGGGTTGAGTGAAATGAACTGGAAAGGGGGTTATAGGGGCAATGGGTTTGTGGGAAAGGGTGAGAGTGAGCTGTGGAGTATTTTGGGAGGTGGTATGGGGCTAAAACAGTGGGGAGAGGCTGTATAAGTTTTGGCGGGTACGGGGGAGGTACAGTGCAAGTTGCAGGTTTAAAAGAAAACGTTGGGGAAGAGGCACAATTAGTCCTCCATCTCTTTCTCTCTTTCAATTTCTATTTGGCCCGTTTTTAGTTATAAGTGAGGTTTCAAAAGAGGCAGCTTTAGCCCTTGTGGTTTATAACTAAAGAATTAAAAAAAGGTTTTGGTTAATTGCAATTTCAGTCCCTGCTGTTTTATTGTACACCAAATGGCCCTAGTGGTTTATAACTAAAAGGAAAACAAAGCACTGGTTTCTGGCCTAAATTACAACAAGGGGTCCCTGCTGTTTGATTCTTCTAAAAGAAATAAAGAAGGTTTAACGTAAATTTGCAAAACTAGCCCTTGTGTTTTATTTTCCTATTTTTCTTTATAAAACACTTTTAAAAATGACCTTTTTAGTCCTTATTATTTTATAAAAAAGGATTATTTGGGCTTTTGTTTGGGCTTGGGCTTGTATTGGGCTGTATGGGTTTGGGCCATTAAAGGTGTAGGCTTGGTTATTGGGCTTTTTCAAGCCCAATAAGGTGTGTGAGTGGGTTTTGTGTGTACAATGGCTGAGATTGGCTGTAACTGGGCTAGGATTGGGCCTTCAAAGTCTTCACAGTCTTTGTCAATTGCACACAAATGGGCTGTTGTAATTGATTGAGGGCCCATTTGGTCTTCACAGTCTTCATAAATATACTATTGGGCTTTCCCGGCCCATCAGATGGGTTAAGATTGCATCCAACAGTATTCTTCAGTTCCGACTCCGGTTTGACTGCTGATTCTTCTGTATTGACTCTGACTTTGACATTTTTGACTATTGGCCTTGATTTTCGCCAGTCTTTTCCATTCCATGCTCAGTTTTGTTCTTTGGCGTGGTTTCTTCTGTCTTTTTGTTTGATATCAACTTCCTGCACAATCGAATAGCAAAAACAAACATATATTTAGGCAAGTTAAGTTTTTTTGTCTGTTTTTGGTCATTTAAGCTCGTTTTTAGAGGTAAAAGATATGTGTAATTAAGCACTTATCAGTAACCTGTGTATCATCAAGGTCAGGCTTATTGGAAGGAGGCATGAATGTTCCTGTTATAGGTGAAGGAACAACATGCATTCCAACAGCTTTGACAAACCTGTCATAGAGAGGTTTTCCTTCTACATCCTCAGGTGTGGTGTCAAAGATACTAGGGGCAGAGGGATCAAACACCTCATCTGATCCAAAAGTTTCTCCAAATCCTAAACCAAATTTTATTAGAGGACACTGGAGCTATGATCTATGTTTGTCCTGGTTTTTGGAAGAATCCTTCCATTTGTTAAAAACCTTGCCTTAGACTCCTCAAGTTTAACCTGATCATTTAGTTTTTCAAGTTTAACCTGATCATTCAGTTTTTCAGTGTATTTTAACATGTTTGTAGTGTTTTCTAAATCAGCCGTTAATATTCTAATTCTTTCTTCTAATGCTAGCTGATTGCTTTGGTACCATGCCTTCTGTTGTTCTAAGGTTTGTAATGTATTTTTATATGCTTGAACCTGGAATACACTCTTTAAAGTGAACTTCTAAAATTATCAAAATCCTTTGTTAAAGTTCTGCATATTTATGTTCACAACCCATACAGGGCACGTATGTACCTGAGAAGAGAAACCCAATAAGAGCAAATATTCAGCAGCAGCAGCAGTTGTATCAAAAAACATCACCAGGAGCGTATCACAGCAAGCATCATCATCATCTCTAGCAAATCATCCCATATACTTGTGCAGCACCTTTTTCCACATCTTCACCTTCATGGTCTAACCAGTTTAACATTGAATCAACAGACAACAAGGCCTTGGGTTCTTCTGACTTATCCAGCTCCTTAAGTTTGAATGCAGAGTACCTTGCTTTAGAATCCAACTGCTTCCCTATACATTCCCTAGCAAAGTGACCCAACTCTGAACACTTATAGCATTTGGACATTCTTTCTTGTCTAAACCTAAGCAGCATCCTTTTACTTAACCTCATCTTTCTTCCAGTTTTCTTTTCAAAAAATATGTTAAATTCTAACAGAAAGCATTGCCATTTTAGCCATTTGATGGTCTATTTCCTCCAAATCAATTTTCCAATCTAATCAAAAATCCTCAGAAGGTGATCTGCTTGAAAATGAGGACATGGAATTTGCAAGGTCAGAAGGAGAAGGATATCTTGAAGAATGTTCACTTGAGCCCAATGAATGACCAGGAGGAAGAGATGTTGCATCAGTATGAACAGGTGTAAAAACAAGAGTAGAGGATTCAGTAGGACCATCAGACACACCAGCAGTAGTAACAGCCTTACCAGTAGGAACTCTATTCCTACTGGCTGCAAGATCAGCTTGACTTAGATGCTTCTTAGCCGTAGCATTGGCTTTAAATGCTTATCTTTGAAGTCTAGCAAGTTCCTTTGCATAATCTGAACTGCTCTCTACCATGTCAGAAGCTTCATTTACCTTTGTACCTGAAAAAGAGTTAGAAGGAAAAGAAGGAACAAGAATTACTTATTCATCACACTCCGAATCTGAATCTTCTTGTGTACCTGCATGTATGTTAGTATCTTGGGTATCTGCAGGTTGTTTAGTTTTGTAACGAGTATAACCTAAATTCTGAAAACTCCTGCTTGAGCATTGATTTTCTCATTTTCTTAGACTCATCATTACCTCTAAATCTGGCTTTGACAGCCAACCAAATATCCCTTGCATCATCTAGATGGTGAAAATCAGCCATATGATCCTCAGGAAGAGACTGAAGCAATATAGTTCTTGCTTTTGTCTCTCTTTGAACAGCAATGTGTTCTTCAACAGAAACAGGAGGAAGAATCATAATATTTCCTTTTGGATCTCTTCCTGTCTTTTTCCTGCTGTTTCCATTTAGAACAATGTTCCACAAGTTGTGATCACTGTTCATGATCCAATACTCCATCTTCATGGCCCACGTCTCATATTCTTCCTTCTTTAAGTAAGGAAATTTGGCATTATTGTTTGAGACAGTGGTTGTGTGATATTGTTGGAGTTGCTGAGACTGGGTGGTTTGTGAGGTTTGAGAGTGATTTGGAGACTCAAAAACTGGTTCAGAGGTTGACACAGAGAACACAGGTTCAGTTGTTGATGGGAAAGAGAATGTAGATACTGATGGTGATGGCATAGGGTATGTTTGTGATGGATTTTGTGAAGTCATTGTGAAGTTTTTATGAGTAAGAATAGTAAAGTTTCTTTAACAGAGGCTCTCTCCAGGCTCTGATACCACTTGTAGGTCCAGCCCTAGATAGATCTTCACGCCTGTTGAGGTTGTAGAGCACTTATGTAATCACAAGCAACTCTAAGAGAGACTCTAACAAATGAAACTATTGTTTACGCGGAATATAAACAACAGAGTTAAAGAATTACTAAAAACAATGATCCTCTATGGATCTTTTCTATTAATAATAAAAGTGTTTTTCTGATCAATTCAATCACTGCCTTTCATCCAAGGCCGTAGGTTTCTTAAATACCCATGAAACCCTAACTACTTGTTTCCTTAAGACTCGCTAAAAGCTAAAGTGATAAGTGTTATCACTTTCTAGGATATCTCATGCATATCCCTTTGACTAACTAACTATACTATCAACTCGTAGTAAGCATAATACTACCAGTACTAATATTGTTCTACCAGCAGGAATAACTTTTGTTTTGCCAGCACTAACTATAACATTATCCTTACCAGTAGGAACTACATACCTACCAGCAGGAACTTTTACTCTAGCAGTAGGAACTACATACCTACTAGTAGTAACTATCTATTACAAAATTCCTAACATTAACCTTATGCCATATTCCTTATATGCGAAACTATTCTTGTAACTCTTAAACCTACTAAAATAAGTGTAATATTAGCTGACTGATCATTCCAATACCCTGTTGGAATAGCTAAAAATATACTCGTTGAAGTTGGTAAATTCACCTTCCCTGCCGATTTCATGATTCTCGAAATGAAGGAAGATAGAAAAGTTCCTCTCATTTTGGGGCGCCCCTTTCTTCACACTGCCGATGCAGTAATTCGAGTTAAACAGAAACAACTCAATCTTGGAGTTGGATCTGAATGAATGATCTTCAATATTGATTCTGCCATTAAACACTCTTATTCAGACGATGATACCTATTTTTTATCGATGTTATCGATGAAATCTTAGAAGAAGATTTCGATGCTCTTCTAAACGAAGGAAGCAAAATCCTTCATTCCATTGAAGGAACCATTCTCGAAGAAGAAATTTTTTCTGAATTTGATAAATTCATAGCAATGGCTTCAAATAAAAACTATGACTCTGGGTCTGATGAAGAAGAACCGAAATTTGAGAAAATTACCATCAACACAGATTATAAAATCAAAACATCTCTCGAAGAACCTTCTACGTATCTCGAACTTAAACCTCTTCCTGATAACTTGGAATATGTATTTTGGGAAGAACCTTCTTTTCTTCCTGTAATCATATCATCTCAACTTTCTGATCTAAACAAAAGCAAACTTGTATCTGTCCTTAAAAAACATAAGGAAGCATTTGCCTGGAAAACAACAAATATTCCTGGTATCTTCCCATCATTCTGTAAACACAAGATACAACTTTTGGATGACAAAAAACCAGTTGTCCAAAAATAGAGAAGGTTAAATCAAAATATGCAAGAAGTTGTTAAGAAAGAAATTGTGAAACTCTTGGATACCAGTATTATTTATCCAATTGCTGATTGTCCTTGGGTTAGTCCTATTCACTGTGTACCAAAGAAAGGTGGTATTACAGTAGTCACAAATGAAAATGATGAACTTATCCCAACAAGAACCGTTACGGGTTGGCGAGTATGCATCAATTATCGTAAACTCAATGAAGTAACCAGAAAAGATCATTTTCCTTTACCGTTTATGGATCAAATGTGAGAAAGACTCACAAGAAATAAATACTTCTGTTTCCTCGATGGTTTTTCTGAATATTTCCAAATTCCTATCGATCCTAATGATCAAGAAAAAACAACATTCACATGTTCCTTCGGTACATACGCTTATAGGCGAATGCCTTTCGGATTATGTAATGCTCCAACTACATTTCAAAGGTGCATGTTAGCAATCTTTCATGACATGATTGAAGAATCAATCAAAGTATTCATGGACGATTTCTACGTCTTTGGAAACTCTTTCGAAAAATGCCTAAATAACCTCGATAAAATGCTCCAGCGTTGTAAAGATGCTCATCTTGTCCTTAATTGGGAAAAATGTCACTTCATGGTCAAAGAAGAAATTGTGCTTGGACACAAGGTGTTTGGCGCAGGACTTGAAGTCGACAAAGCAAAAATCAACATAATCTCAAAACTTCCACCCCCACTAACATCAAAGGTGTTAGAAGCTTTCTAGGACATGCCAATTTTTACCGATGATTTATAAAAGATTTCTCAAAAATTGCCCAACCTATAACTAAGCTGCTTGAAAAAGATACTCCGTTCGAATTCAACGATGAATGTCAAAAAGCATTCGAATTATTAAAAGAGAAACTCACATGTGCTCCTGTGATCGTAAACCCAAACTGGAATCTTTTGTTTGAACTTATGTGTGATGCAAGTGATTTCGCAATCGGAGCTGTCTTAGGTCAAAAAATGATAAAAACTTTCACCCAATCTACTTCACAAGCAAAACTCTCAACCCAGCTCAACAAAAATACACCATAACCGAGAAAGAACTTATGGCTGTAGTTTTGGCATTCGATAAATTTAGATCCTATATTATACTATCAAAAACTATTGTTCACACTGATCACTCAGATGTTAAACATCTATTTAAGAAACAAGATGTAAAACCATGTCTTATTCGATGGATCATACTCTTACAAGAATTTGACATAGAGATCAAAGATAAAAAAAGGTACAGAAAATGTTGCTGCCGATCACTTATCCCGGATTGACAATAATGAGTCAAGTGATGCCAATGAGGTTGACGACAACTTTCTTGGAGAAATCCTTATGGAGATTAACACCAGAAATGAACCATGGTTCGCAGGCTTTGCAAACTATTTGGTAGGTGATATTATACCAAAAGGGATAACGTACCAACAAAAGAACAAATTCTTCTCTGACCTCAAACACTACTTTTGGGAAGAACCCTATCTTTTTAAAGTATGTTCTGACGGTATGATCAGACGCTGTGTATCTGGACCAGAAACCCGAACCATTTTAGATCAATGTCACCACGAACCAACCGGTGGACATTATGGACCAAACGTAACCACTAAAAAGGTCCTAGATTCAGGATTTACTGGCCAACAATCATAAAAGAAGCTCAGACTCTAGTCTGACTTTGCGAAGCATGCCAAAAGACGGGAAATATATTAAAACGTGATGAGATGCCCTTAACCAACATTCAAGTGTGTGAAATTTTTGATATTTGAGGTATCGACTTTATGGGACCATTCCCAAAATCACATAAATTTGAATACATTCTTGTTGTTGTTGATTACGTATCTAAATGGGCCGAAGCTCAAGCTTTGCAAACCAATGATGCCCGAGTTGTTATTTCTTTTCTAAAGAAACTATTCTGCCAATTCAGAATGCCCAAAGCTCTAATAAGCGACTGAGGTACTCACTTTTGTAATAAGATAATAGAAAAAACTATGAAGAGATATGTAGTTAATCACCGTTTCTCTACATCATATCGCCCTCAAACAAGTGGTCAAGTTGAAAACACGAACAGAGCCCTCAAAGAATTCTTAAAAAGACTGTTAAAGATAATCTTGCTATTTGGTCGAGAAAACTTGATGATGCTCTGTGGGCTTTTCGTACTGCTTACAAAACACTAACCGGTACAACACCATACAAACTCATATATGGAAAGAACTATCACCTGCCATTTGAAATTAAACACCGTGCATACTCGGCACTTAAGAACTGTAATCTAGATCTCATCGCTGCTGGAGAAAAAATAATGTTTCAGTTACACGAATTAGATGAACTTAGACATCAAGCCTATGAAAACTCTCGACTCTATAAGGCAAGAACCAAAGTCTAACACGGTAGAAAATTAAGAATGAGAAAAGAATTCAAACATGGAAACAAGGTTCTGCTTTTTCACTAAAAGTATAAATTCAAACAACCGAAACTCTGATCTCACTGGCTAGGACCGTACATAGTAAAACATCAATATCCATTCGGATATGTTGAATTATATGGAAAAGATGGAAAAACATTTATTGTTAATGGCCATCGACTCAAACTATATCATGAAGAAGAAGATTATAATAACCAAAAGGAAGCGGTCACTCCCTTCTTTCCCAAAGAATGAACTCCAGAAGTAGGAGTCTAGCTAACGTCTCTCTTAAAAAATTAAGCGCTTCTCGAGAGGCAACCTGTGCTTTACTTAAGTGTGGAGGAGTCCTTCCTCCATACAACTCTATTTGTATCCTTTATTTTTCTAAAAAAATAAATATATATTTTCTTTTTGTGTGTTTTTTTGTATTTACTTTTATAAAGGTAATATAGCTTAAAGATTGGAAAATTATGAAGTCTGCTCAAGAATAGCTCTCTCGCAGCTATACATTTCTATGCCCTGGGAATAACCATTTTCCCTTAATTTTCCCTATTGATAGTTATATTTGAGTGAGCCGATAATTTAGAAGCTCTAGAACTTGTGCTTGATCATCATTTACTAGACCGAAGCCTGATTAATCATATGTTATTAATTCCACAAGTTCCTGTTCTTGCAAGCAATTCCCTTAGTGCTAAGTTGCTGAAATACCTAAGTGAAAAAGTTAAAGGTGAAAGAAGAAGTTCTGCGCCAAGCCTTAGTTATCAAAATTAAAAAAAAAAAAGAAATATATATATATATATATATATATATATATATATATATATATATATTAATTTAGATAGTTAGTTCAAATAAATAAAGGCTTAAATACCGGCACATGAAGATTTGTATATGCTATTATCCCTCTTTAATACTAAGTTTTGCCCTTCGGTCATGTTTATGTGTTAAGTACAAGCATACGGTAGCTGTCTAGATTATGTCTGTGCAATTGAGTGTCTTCAGAGAAATATATAAACCCTATCTGAGTGGCTCGAGTGAATTACAAATCAAACACATTCCCTTATGAGGTGCTATGTTATATGTCTTTGCCTGAAAAGTTAATATGCAAACTCTTGTAAAAATTCAAATTTTCTCCACGTCATAATAAATGATCTTATTTTCTCGCTTTGATTGCTTGAGGGCAAGCAATAGCTAAGTGTGGAGGGATTTGATAACGCCCTAATTATACATGTTTTCAGTGGCGTTATTTATTCATATTTTATCATTTCTCGTGAACTTTTCATACTTAATAGCTGATGTGCGGTCGTCGTAGGACTTTTACACGAGAAGTTTTACAACTCCCTAGGCAGTGCACCTAATCGTTGTAGTGTAGTATATATAGGTAAGACTCAGGGTTGTTTATCGTTTACTCGAGGAATAGGCTGGGAAGGCTTGATCACGGTCTAACAGAATTCTAAGGGTTAAGAGAAGATTATTTTTGTATTTTTATGTTTTATGGAAAGCAAGTAAATCATATAATTGGAGAGAGGTTTGGTTTTAGCTGTTTAAACTAAATATTAATTAAGCTACTAGTGATAACAATAAGATAAAAGACTGTGTTTATTTAATCATGTATTACTCCCTAGATTGCTTCTCCTAGTGTTGTTACCTTGTCACACTTGTGATGATCTGTGTAACTATTTCCTAAAGCATGAACGAATTACACGACCCGCCGTCTACTTAGTATGCCGCTAGAGAAATGCACATGCAAGGTAGTATGAAGACTATTACACGGCCCCTAGGAATACACTAAGTGCATGTGAAATATATTAAGATTGGATCAACCATATTAGGGGGCAAGGTAGTATGAAGACTATTACCCGATGGTATCCTTTCTACACAATCACGTTTCCCTAGACATGTCAACAGCGATGCAGACAAAAGCTGGTTTTCTAAGATCTAACGTGCACATCCATTACAAGAAGCAACACCACTAGGATCTACATTCTAGGTTTCATACAATCATAAATAAACACAATAGGAGGTTTAGCCAAGCATGTTAAAGATAAAGCAAAAATAATAAATCAAATAACACATAGACATATTGAATGATTAAGTAAACCTTTCTTGATTAAAACATGAATTGGAAGAGGTACAATAGGGTTTTTAGGCCCTAAAATCGTCTCCTACAGCTGCTAAACGAACTAGGATTCGTACCCTCTTTTTATTCTAAAGTTACACACCCAAAACCCTAAATTCGGGTTTGTCTATATAGGAAAAAAGCTATGACGGCATCGCATTTTAATCGTGACACCATCATGGAAGAGAATATTCTAGATAATGGATTGGGTCGTATGCTCTGACGCCATCGTGGAATCATGTGACGCTGTCTTGATCTTCATGGTGACGGGTTGTTTCTGTGACGCCGTCTACAGCCACTATAGATAAATTCTGTGATTAATGTTGGTGGTGGTCTGTAAGTCATTGACCCGTTCTCTCAAATGAAGCCCCAAGTCACTTTGTATTTCTTCCAAATGCCCCTCCCAATGAGAAATATCCTGAAAAGGAACGATTTAAGTACATATTTTGTGAATAAATTCACGATTTAGGTGGTTAAAACGACTCCGAAAAAGTGTATAAAATGCCAAACACTCTCATCAATCCCCCCTTACACTTGGAGAATTGCATGCCTCAAGCAAATGAGCTTTTCTACCTAGACAATAACAATATGAGGGGTCATTTTAGTTACTCATTAAAAGTATTTTACAACACAACCTTCTAGACCTTGTAATTATTAGCACAGAAAGTATACACTAGCACCTCACAAAGTGTTTGGGGATCTCTCTTTCACTCGAGTGTATAATAAATTATAACATATGGGGAAACGAAAAATCACCACGACTCATAACCTGTCCAATAGGCATATAAATAACCATAGCTTGATAAAGGATCAAACCTCAACCGCTAGGCAAGGTACTAATCATTACTATCTTAGAGGGCCTATTATAAAGGGTTGTGGTGTAGGTGTAAGATAACATATAATGGAAACGGAAACGGAAGGTAATACATTTGGGTGCTTTGTGTGATTTGGAAAAGTGGAAGGGTTAGCTAATTATTTAAAGACGAATACACTTTGGGTATTGGATTTAGCTAAGCCAAGACACGGACAAGATCAACAAACTCTACACAACTCTACATCAATCTCTTTTTTAATAACATAATACATCACATGGGGTTTATAATACATACCCCTACCATTGAGCTTTTGCATGCTCGATATTTACAATCTAACTAATGACCCGATTTGAGGTGGATCAAAATAATATGGAGATCATTTGACAAACATATGGGGTATTGACTTAACTTTTCTTCCCCATTCTTCTGCGAAATAAATACTACCATGGATCTCAATCGTCCCAAAACAGTATTTACAAGGATAAGGGCTTAGCAACCGTGTACTCAATAATTAACTTGGGTTAAACACAATAATGTACTAAAGAGGAGTACATACAAGGTAGGTTAAGGCTATTTAGGTGTAACGATTAGTTTAAGGGGTGACAATGTTCTTCATTAATAGTCTGGATTAACCAGAAAATCACGAGAACCATGAAAAAGGATAGGCTTAGAGGGTTATACTAGGGGTATCCTGCACTAATAATGAGTGCATGGGAAGGGTGTGGGATAGTTATATGATCGATGTGACCATCATAACAATTACAGGTTTAAAACATGGGTTAATCCTAATGCCTCTTATCAAGTAAATCTTAATACTTACTATGCGGTCTCGGAATGCATTACAATAACAAGTTCTAGAATTTAATATGCTACCGATACACTCATATGATTTTACTAACACCAGACATTCTAGAAAAGGCGACAAGGTAATGCATATATGGCCGTAACGACGGAATAGACATGCACTCTTACAGCTCAACCTTAACTCACAAACGAAACGGGGTAAAAGATAAAATCATCATGGGTTCCCAACGATGGTTACCAAAATCGTAAAGAGAACTAAGGGCGAACCTCGACATTTTGGGTGGAATTCTGAGGTTATTGTAGTGTTATTCCAAATAAATTTCCTATCCATGAAAGGCTATTAATACTCGTTTTCATCGGTATGTGTTCATAAAAAAAATTTAAATTTGGGGTAAAAAATACCCTCTTTATGTTATGTTCGATATATTAACCCATACATATTTAAAGGACAAAGCAAATGGCAAATAAAAGAATAGTTTTCTAAGGCTTCTTTCCACCCCCCTAACACTTTAAGTTTACATTTTCCTCAATGTTCTCGTAAAAGGTACCCCATTTGAAATGAAAAAGGGAATAGAAAACAAGGGAAAAGAATCTAAGTAACTCCCCTGGTTACCTTAATAATGTAGAAGAAACAAGCGATAAATCTGTAAAATTGTCCTCCAAGAATCATCCAATGAAACTTCCTAAAATTTTCTAAGCTCGTCTCTAATCGGAATACAACTTTGTAATCAAAGACAAAGCCACTACACCAGCATAAAATGTGAGAATTTACCAATATACAATATGAATTTAAGGGTCCGACCTCGATAGAAGGATGAGAGATTGTTAAACTCATTAGGTTTTTGCAGGTATAACAGAAGTGAACATTATATTAAATGTTAGGCAAGTATTATATTCAAAGAATAATTAAAATCATAAGTTTTCTTGACCTAGGACGTTTGACGCCAGTCGGTTTGTGTTGATCCCCGTCACAGGTGACTGGTGATGAGCGTCGCGTGTTAATCGGACGCCGATCCACAGTCTGTGAAAACAAAAATTTTTGTGTTTTTGAATGAAAAACTTCTTGCACTTGATTCCATAAGTTAATTCCTGTACAAATAGCTGCATAAAACCTGAGATTTAACAATTCAATCATATGACGCGAATTAATCTAAACAATTCATTTAACATGTTTGAATTTGGCTCAAAAGCCGATAAATTCCCTTGCACCTATTGTTTGTAAAATACATTTGATTGAAATTAAGACGAGGTTAAAGACAATACAAAGCATGATTACAATATAGTTCAAACATAATGAAACAAACTATAAAGAATTAAAACATACATGACACCCTTAATTGCGGGAAAAGTAAATTGGGTTGCCTCCCAAAAAGCTCTTTTCTTTATTAACAAGTCTTGTAGCTAGACTCGAAGTCACACGTCCTTACGTGACTTCTTCTTCATCGTCCATTCCTCCTTCTACTTTAACAGGAGCGGGTTGTTTATTTTTGAAGTTGTTGCTCCTCCATTGGTTGAACTTCATCTCCTTCTCAAGGTGGAGTTTTATTCTTTCTTCCCATTCTAGCACTAACCTATTTACAGTCATGATAGGGTCCTCTATCGGTAATACAGGAGGAATCGGATATCCTATGGAAACTTATCTTACTTTTTCCTGACCTTAGAGTTATGGTGCCTGTATCAAACTTAATTGTGGCCTTGGCTGTTGTCAGGAATGGTGTTCCTAAGATGAAGGGACTCTTTTCGTTTTCTTTGATATCCAAAATCACAAAGTCTACGGGGAATATATGTTCAGCGACCTCTACTAACACATCCTCAGCAATTCCTAAGGGGTAAATGTACGAGTGGCTAGCTAGTGATAGTCTAATGTTTGTCGTCAAACAGCCTTTAAAATCGTATTTCTCATGTAGGGGAGTAGGGCATAACGTTTACTCGGACCCTTGATCGATGGAGGGCGTTCACCGATGCTTAGGTCCATTCTATGCCAGCAGGGTAATATCAAGAATTCCCCTTTGATGTCCTGCTTCTTTGTTATCTTTTTCTTAAGAATCGCTTCATAAGCAGGTCCCCCAGGTAATATTTTATACTCCTTCCCCTTTTTCTTTTCTACTCGGGTTCCTGACCGAGAGTTATTGAATTTATGATTATTTGACAGTCCCTTATCATCTATTCATTGATCTTATGTTCAAGTAAAACGTGAGCAGGGCTGATACCATGATGCTTTCCTGCTTCCATCATTCTCAGGTGTTGGTGATTGACTCATTTCCGGCCCCGTTCTCAGCTCCATTCATTGCCTCGGTCTTCCTTACTGGCATTTCTGTTTCGGTAGGCATCTTAGTGTTGTCGGGTGTCTCGTCCGTCTTATTATTCTCTTCTTCTTCATTTCTTGCAAGTGAGATAAAGTTTACGTTCTTGTGACAAGGGAATTGGTTTCTCTTTCTTATTCTTATCAATACTTTTCTCAGGGGTTTTTGTCTGGTCAATGAGTTCCTTGCGAATCCCGAACATTCAGTCATCCTACGTTGATTTTCCTCGGTTGCTTGAAAGATGGTGTTCTCAAATCTTGCCCATTCTTCGGTGTCGCAGGCATGTAATCCTTACTCCGAGCCTTCAAAAAGTAGTTCCTAATGCTTGTGTTGAGGACTTGGACTCTTACCGATCACCAAAAAGTAAAATGTGTTTCCGTTTTGTGGTTCATTTTGATTTTGCGGACGGGAGTTCGGATGGACTGCATTGGCATAAGCTTGAGGGGTGTGTGATGAGCTCGATGTGGGTGTTGGTCGTGCCCCTTTTAGTAAGAAGTTAATCAGGTCCTCGAGCTCGAGAAGTCTCCGGTCAGGTGTTTTCGATATGCCTTAAGATGTAGAAATAAGGCCTTAGAACCGGTTGACAAATCCTTTTAATTTCATCCCAACCTTCAATGGTCAATAGAGGGCGAGGTCTCAAAGATTTCCTAAGATTTCGTCAGTGTTCTTATTGCGAGTTTTTCCACCGCAACGCGGTCATTTCACACTTAGATGAAAGGAAGACTGACCATAGAAGATTTTGGATTTGAAGCTAACGATCGATTGCCATAGATGAGGGACCTTTTTTGGAGTAATCCCTTGAAAAGTCCATGCATTCAGATAAATATTCTCCATGAATGATTGTTGGAACAATCAGGATATAGTGGAGTTTTGCGGTCCTTCCTAGTGGAAAGATAAGCAAGGAACGGGTAGTAAGATCCTCCCATGTGGAGATGGATCCTGCTGGAAAGAACGTTCAAGCAAATTGTTAGCTTGAATCGCGTTAGGAAAATTGAAATAAAAGCAGAGCGGCCGTTCTTTCCCCTATTTTTCAACCGTCATGGCCAAGTGATCCTACAAGTATAAGAAAATCCTTGAGGTTGTTGGTTTGGGATCCTCGGACCGAAGTCCGTTGAATGATCATGACCGTTTTTGCACCAATCAGATGGTGTCGGATCGAAGAGGTACCAAGTTGTTCCCTGCGAGGAGGCCGATGGTATTCCTATAGCCCTCGTGGCTAGGTTTGGAGTAGTCTCCTAGAGTACGAATAGGATTCTCGTCTCCCATAGTGGTTGAAGAGAATGGGTTACAAAACAGATAACACGAAGAAAAGATAGACTACAAAAAAGCTAATATGTAGAAATTAAATTCTCACTTGAAAGGATTCAAGCGAGTAGAACTAAGTTAAACTATGATCATAACCTAACTATTCCCCGGCAGCGGCGCCAAAAACTTGATGTGGTCGTCGTATGACTTCTACAAGAAGTTTTACAACTCCCTAGGCAGAGCACCTAATCATTGTATAATTATAGGCAAGACTCGGATGGGGGTTGTTATAGTTCACTCGGGGAATAGTTGGAGAAGGCTTGATCACGGTCTAACATAGATTCTAGTTTAGAAAGAATATTTGTATTTAGTATTTTATAAAAAACAAGTAAATCATATAATTAGAGAGGTGGTTGGTTTTAGCTATTAAACTAAATAGAAATCTACGCTACTGGTGATAACAATAAGATAAAAGACTGTGTTTATTTAATCATGTATTAATCCCTATATTGTTTCTCCTAGTGTTGTTGCCTTATCACCCTTGTGATGATCTGTGTAACTATTTCCTAAGTCATGAAAGAATTACACGAACCCGCCGTCTACTTAGCATTCCGCTAGAGCAACGCACACGTAAGGTAGTATGAAAACATACAGTGGCCCCTAAAGTACACTAAGTGCATGTAAAATATATTAAAAGTGAATCAACCATATTAGGGGGCAAGGTAGTATGAAGACTGTTACCCGATGGTATCCTTTCTACACAATCACGTTTCCCTAGACATATCAACAGCGATACAGACAAAAGTTGATTTTCTAGTAGCCCTAACATGCGCATCCAATCACAAGAAGCAACAAACCACAATATCTACATTCAGTTTTACATACAATCATAAATAAACACAACAGAAGGTTTAGAGCCAAGCATATAAAGGATAAAGCAAGAGCATAGATAGATCAAAACAACACATAACCTATTGAATGATTAAATAAACCTTACTATGATTAAAACATGAGTTGAGAAACAAACATATATTTGGCAGTTTTTGTCTGTTTTTGGTCATTTAAGCTCGTTTTTAGAGGTAAAAGATATGTGTAATTAAGCACTTATCAGTTACACACCCAAAACCTTAAATTCGGGTTCGTATATATAGGAAAAACGCTGTGACGGCGTCGCATTTTAATCGTGTCGCCGTTATGAAAGAGAATATTCTAGATAATAGGTTGGGTCGTATGCTCTAACTCTGTCGTAGAATCATGTGACGCCGTCTTGATCTTCGTGGTGATGGCGTCACATTATATCTGTGACGCCGTCTCTAGCCACTATAGAGAAATTCTTGATCAATGTTGGTGTAGGTCCGCAGTCTTGTCCGTTTCTTCTTTAAATGAGCCCAAGTCACGTGTAATTCTTCCAAATGCCTTCCAAATGAGAAATACCTAAAAAGGAATGATTAAGTACCTATTTTGGGCATAAATGCATGATTTAGGGGGTTAAACGACCCCGAAAAAGTGTATAAAATGACACCTCATCAAATACCCTTACACTTGGGATTTGCTTGTCCTCAAGCAAATGGGCTTTTCCACCTAGACAATAACAATATGAGGGATCATTTTACCTACTCTTTAATCATATTCTACAACACAACCTTCTAGACCTCGTAATTAAAAGCACGGAAAGTATATACTAGCACCTCACATAAGTGTTTGGGATTCTCTCTTTCACTCGGGTGTATAATGAATTATAACATATGGGGGAAACGAAAAATCACACTCATTACCTGTCATAGCATATAAATTACCATAGGCTTAGTAAAGGATCAAACCTCCACCGCTAGGTGTAAGTATTATTCATTACTATCTAAGAGAATTTATAAAGGGTTGTGGGGTGTAGGTGTAAGATAACATATAATGGAAACAAAAACGGATGGGATACATTTGGGTGGTGACTTTGGGTGAATTTAGGGTGGAAGGGTTAGCTAATTACTTACACGAATACACTTTGGTTTGGTTGCTAAGCCAAGACTCGGATAAAGATCTACAAACTCTACACAACTTTACATCAATCTCTTTCTTTTTCTTTTCTCATTTTTTTGAATAACATAATACATCACATGGGGTTTATAATACGTACCCCTACACTTGAGCTTTTACATGCTTGATATTTACAATCTAACTAATGACCTGCAACCTTTGCTCTTTTTGTGTTCTGAATATTTCATTTATAGTCCTTTGACTATTTGACTTTTATCAGTTTATTCAGATTTTTGTACCGTGTTGACGGTGGTGATTTTATGAGTTATGTGGTGAATTGTGGTTTATTGTGATTAATAATCCCTTTTGGAAGGTATTATTGTGTTATGTGTATTTCGGGTGGTTTGACTCGTGAATTTTGAGAAATGCCGAAAAACGAGTCTGACACGTCCGTTAATGTCCAAATGAGTTTTGAAGGGTGTAAAGTAAAAATATGTTGTGTAAATACATAAAGTTAATGGAAAAGTATTTTTAAAGAGAATAAAAATGCTAATTAACTTTGGGGTAAATTTTACGGTTGAGTTTTACGAGTATTTAAGTAAACCCGACACGAAAAGAAAGGCCCGAGACCCCATGGGATACCATGGCCGGTCAAAAGAAGACTAGGGAGATAAGGTGGCTTAATTTTAGCTAACCTTGTCTAAATTGTACATAAGATGCTTTCCTTATCCTCATTTTTACACATAGTTCATTTTCAAAATCAAAAAAATATCCTCTCTCTTCTCTCTTTTGTTCGTCTGCACCTACAACTCACACACTCTTATAATTTTTTAAAGTTTGATCAAGAAAACACGAAGACATAAATATTTGGGGTTGATTCTAGTGTTTGGTTATTCATTTAAACAATGTTTGGGTTGTCCGGTTCGTGTCGAAATCTACAAATTTGAAGATTTTCTTGTAAATTTTCAAATTTAAATTTCGTTTGTCCTTTTGGGTTTATTTTGATGCATAGATGTTAGTTGTACAAGTTGATCGTTGTGAAAATTAATTTTTGGAAGCGAAACGAAAGAAAAAGGGGGTGTTTGGTTCGTGTAAAAAGAAAAGGAAAAAGAGGGTTTTTGTAGTTTTGATGTCGTGGTCGTGATGGTTAAATAATATATGATGCTAGGATGCTTATTTTTTATAGTTGCTTGTATGGCTTATTCGGGCTTATTTTTAAGCTATTTCTTGGCTTATAAGCCACGAATGGATTCCCAAAATCACTAGGAAAGTGAATTTGATTATTTTTGTGTTATGGAGTATGTTGTGGACTATTTTTGAGGCTTATGGTAGTAACCAAAAGCGATACGTAGCTTAATAGCTTATTTTAAAGCTTAATATACGTATTTTAGAGTTTATGGACTCACGACCCAATAAGTCTATTTGAGCCGCGGCTTAATGGGAGGGCTTATTGTGGTCCGGATTATTTCTACATAAATGGACCTTGGTTTTGGACTTAAATAGTATTTTAGACTTATATATGTCCTAATGGACCATTGTTGGGCCTTAAGGCCCAATAAGCGATATGTACTGGTTATGAGAATTTTGATGGACTTTTGAAAGTGGAAATGTATTTACGAAGTGATATTGAATGATATTTTGGAAAAAACGTGTTGGTAAGCGTTAACGATCGAGATTTTGGAATTTTGTCGAAAAGTGTCGAATTTGTGAAAAATGTTGAAAATAAGGTTTGAAACCTTAGAAAATGTTGTATAAACGTACGAGTCATATCAAAATTTCATAAAAAGTTTATACTTAGAAAATTTCTTAAAAATAAGATTTTGATTTTAAATAATAAAATAATATTTAATTATTTTATTTTATTTATTTACTAAATTCACTAAAAGAAGAAAAATATAATTTTTCTCAAAACTTCTCTAAAGTATTTATTATGAGTAAACGTTTCATTTTCAACCGTATAATGATTATTTTGAAGTGACTAAGGTGTACCGAATGGACTTGTCGAGATATATTTATAATTAATAATTATAAATATTTATTATATTACTTATCTATTTACGCTAAATAGTATAAGTATGTATTATCGATGAATGAGATTGATATGATTGTGGAGTTAAGTCGTCAACCATCACACCACTAAATTGTTTTGGGTAATTGTACAACGCGTCTAAACTCTATGCATCAAACGTGAAGATTGTTTTGGAATTGGATGATTAAATTAGGACATTAACTGGACTAGGTCGTGTGCGGGCGTCGTTGCATTTGCTTGTGTGATTGAGATTTGGTTGCTAAAGACTTGCTTGAGGTGAGTTCTCGTAGCCCCACTTTTTACTGTTTTTCCGTTGGGGGAAAATGATACTCAAATGTGTTTTGAAATGTTTTGAATTGATCTGTGCGAAATGTGGTTTTGTTTTTGGGACAAGTTATGTGCTTATGACTGCTATGTGAATATTATGTGATGCATGATTGTTTGGATCGGATGGGTACGCCTACCCAGTGTTTGTGAGATTATTGGATCGGATGGGTACGCCTACCCAGTATTTGTGTGATTATTGTAGCGGATGGGTACGCCTACCTAGGTTTGTGTGTAGACCTGCCCTAATTTTAGTGCTCCAGCTGGTAGGCCCTTTAGGTGCGTAAGTGACATATGGTTATTGATTAGCTGTGATGCTAAGGTTGTTTACGTATATATTCACTGTCATATAACACTATTTTCCAATGTTGAAATATTGGCACATCTTTTGGGTTTAAGGTCAAACCTACGAGCTCACCAATATTATTTTTGACGTTTTCGAGTATCATTTTCAGGTGAAGTGAAAGAAGAATAGTTTGATGATTGTGATAGCAGACTTAGAAGTATCCCGAGTGGATTTTCATGTGAAGTCTTGCTTGCTTGTTGTTTGATTCTAGTATTTGGATGTTTTGGATTAAGTTTGGATTATGGACCCCTATGAGGGCATTTGAATAATTGTAAGAGATTATGAATTTTAGTTGCGATTTAGGACATCACTCGAGTTTGTTCGAGGTTGATGGTCTTTATAGCACTTGAAGTTATGCAATGTAGTTTTCTCTATTTTGTATCTTGTGTTATGATTGATCATTATGTTGCATTCATGAGTTTCCGCCATTGTCGGGGTGTGACAGATTGGTAATCAGAGCCAAGGTTATAGAGAACTAGGTGGTTTGGCCTAGACTATAACCTAAGATCTGTCGTCTAGTTGCATATAGGATCTGTATGCGCGGTGTTCTGCTTCTGTGTGCCTTTGTGTGTTCGCGGTTTAGTGCCTTAGTTATGTCAGTCATTGAAATGGGTGGGCTCAATATTAGATATGAATAGGAAAGGATGAGAATATAAGTACGGTAGCCAACGTAGTTATAAGCTTATCATAACTCACTCATACTTTATAATGTTGTTCATACAAATCATTGTTGACACCGTAGGGTGGATTTACGTGTATATCTGGTTATATATAGTAAGATATTCTATATATATGTGCGAGTCTTCCCACTTACCTAACATTGCCCATGTTCTCCCTCGTATAGATAATGCCGCCAAGGATGAGGACCCAAAGTGCTGGCCGGCCTGCTACCAAATCATTAGGAGGGGGAACGAGTATACAAGTTGGTAGAGGTGGAAGGGGTAGAAGACCTAGGGAAGGTAATAATGAGCGTGTTGATGATTTGAATGGTCAAGGAAATGACCAAGGTGTGAGAGCTAATGGGGGTGTAGAGGGTGTCAATAGGAATGTAGATAGAGCCAATAGGGGAGCACCCGACTTCTCAACGATCATTGCTCAATAATTGCAGAACCTCTTACCCGCGATGCTAGCTCAGGTTAGTAACCGAGAAAATGTTAGAAATTGGAATGGTAATGTGGTTAATGAGAACGTTTGAGAATGTTGGGAATGTGATAGTAAATGGAAACCGGGTAGGTTGTTCATATAAGGAGTTCTTAGCTTGTAACCCTAAGAAATATGATGGTAAGGGAGGTGCTGTAGTTCTTACTCGTTGGATTGAGAAAATGGAGAATGTGCAAGATATGAGTGGTTGTAGTGTTGACCAAAAAGTGAAATACACTGCTGGTTCATTTGTGGGTAAGGCTTTAACGTAGTGGAACTCTTAGATCCGCACACTAAGCCGGGAAGTTGCTATTAGTATGTCATGGAATAACTTTAAGTTTATGATGATACAAGAGTTTTATCCTAGTCATAAGATGCAAAAGTTGGAATCTGAGTTGTGGAATCACGCCATGGCCGGGGCTGGCCATGTTACGTATACTGATAGGTTTCATGAGTTGGCAAGGTTAGTTCCTAACTTGGTAACTCCAAAAAGTAGGATGATTGAGAGGTATGTGTATGGCCTTGCTCCATAGGCCCGTGGGATGGTGGCAGCAACAGAGCCAAAGACTTTACAAAAGGCAGTGCAGATTTCTAGTGTACTGACCGATGAGGCTGCGAGAAATGGATCAATTAAGAAGGTTGAGAAAAGAGGGAATGTGGAGGAAACTAACAAGGATAAGAATAGTAGGGATGATAATAAGGGCTAGGACTGGGAATATTTTTGCTACTACTGTAAACCCTGTAAGAAGAGAGAATATGAGTACTTGGCCCAAGTGTACCACCTGCAACTCCTACCATGCACCCAGAGGGCCTTGTCGCACATGCTTCAACTGTAACCGCCCGGGTCAATCGGCAAATGATTGTAGAGGTGTGCCGAGGAATGTGAATCCTGTCAATGCTAGAAACCCAACTATTAGGGCATGTTATGAGTGTGGTATTACCGACCATGCCAGGTCAGCTTGTCCTAGATTGAATAGGGCACAAGGACTGGAAGAAAATCGTCCAAATCAAGTTGCTACTAATAACGGGGGTCAGGGTCGTGGAAACTAAGGGAACCAGGCTAGGGGTAGGGCATTCTTGTTGGGAGCAGAGGAAGCTTGCCAGGATCCGAACATTATGACGGGTACGTTTACTTTAAACAATCATTTTGCCACTACCTTATTTGACTCTGTGCTGACTATAGTTTGTTTCCACTACTTTCATACCTTTATTAGGCTTAGAGCCCAGCGGCTTAGGTTTCAAATATGAGATTGAGATAGCTAGCGGGCAGCTAGTAGGGATTGATAAGGTTATTAAGGGTTGTAAACTAGAAATCGAGAGTCATGTCTTTGATATCAATTTGATACCTTTTTGGCATGGGAGTTTTGATGTGATTATAGGTATGGACTGGTTGTCTAATTATAAGGCTGAAATAATTTGTCATGAGAAAGTAGTGAGGATACCACTACCGGATGGCAAGGTGCTTAGAGTATTAGAAGAGAGACCAGAAGAGAAAGCAAGATTGTTAATGAGTGCTAAGGCTAGTGATAAGAAACAAGAAGAGATTGTTGTGGTTAAAGACTTTCCTGAGGTATTCCTGGATGATCTATCTGGATTACCGCCTATTCGAGAAATTGAGTTTTGGATTGAGTTAATCCCTGGAGCAACACCGGTAGCAAAGTCTCCCTATCGTTTGGCACCTTCTGAAATGGAGGAGTTGTCTAGACAACTCAAGAAACTCCAAGACAAAGATTTCATTCGACCAAGTTCGTTGCCTTGGGGAGCGCCGGTGTTGTTCGTTAAGAAAAAGGATGGTTCTTTTAGGATGTACATTGATTATAGAGAATTAAACAAGTTAACTATTAAGAATCGTTATCCGCTTCCTAGAATTGATGATCTATTTGATCAATTGCAAGGGTCGCGGTTTTTCTCGAAGATAGATCTTAGGTCTGGATACCATCAGCTGAGAGTGCATGAGGATGACATTCTAAATACTGCGTTTAGAACTTGTTATGGATATTTCGAGTTCACAGTAATGCCCTTTGGTCTGACTAACGCTCCAGCTGTATTTATAGATTTGATGAATAGAGTTTGTAAGCCTTATCTTGATAAGTTTGTGATAGTGTTTATAAACAATATCTTAATCTACTCTAAGACTCAAGAGGAACATGTAGAACACTTAAAGGTTAGTCTTGGGACTGGTCAAAAAGGCGAAACTGTATGCTAAGTTTTCTAAGTGTGAATTCTGGCTAAGAGAAGTATAGTTTCTTAGGCATGTGATAAATGTTAATGGGAATCATGTAGACCCTAGTAAGATTGAAGTTGTTAAGAATTAGAAAGCCCCTAGAACTCCGACTGAGGTTCGTTCATTTTTAGGATTGGCTGGATATTACAGCAGGTTCATTGAGAACTTTTCTAAGATAGCTAAGTCTCCTACTATCTTGACTCAGAAATGTAAGACTTTTGATTGGGGTGAGGAACAGGAATTGGCATTTCAAACCTTGAAGGATATTGTGTAATGCGCCTGTTCTAGCTCTCCCCGATAGACTAGAAGACTTTGTGGTATATTGTGATGCGTCCGAGATAGGACTAGGCTGTGTGTTAATGCAAAGAGGTAAGGTGATAGCCTATGCGTCTAGGCAGTTGAAAATTCATGAGAAGAATTATACTACCCATGATTTAGAGTTGGGTGCGGTCGTGTTTGCACTTAAGATCTGGAGACATTATCTGTATGGGACAAAAAGTGTCATCTATACGGATCATAAGAGTCTTCAACATATCTTTAGTCAGAAAGAGTTGAATATGCAACAACGTCGCTGGATAGAGTTGTTTAGTGATTATGAGTGTGAAATTCGCTACCATCCTGGTAAGGCAAATGTGATGGCTGATGCCCTAAGTAGGAAGGAAAGAGTAAAGCCTAAGAGAGTTAGAGCTATATGATCCTTCAGTCGAGTATTAAGGATAGGATACTGGCGGCTCAGAAGGAGGCTGCGGATGAGTCTGCAGGATTGCAGAAAGGTTTGGATGAGATGATAGAACAGAGAAGTGATGGAACTTTATATTACCTGGATCGAATATGGGTACCATTAAAGGGTGAGGTAAGAACCCTGATAATGGAAGAAGCCCATAAGTCGAAGTACTTTGTACACCCAGGAGCTGATAAGATGTATTATGATTTGATAGATAGGTATTGGTGGCCTGGAATGAAAAAGGATATATTTGAGCATGTTAGTAAGTGTTTAACTTGTATAAAGGTTAAGGCTGAGCATCAAAGGCCATCTGGCTTGCTCTAGTAACCTAAGATTACTATATGGAAATAGGAAGGGATAGCTATGCATTTTGGGACTAAGTTGCCTAGGACTAGTAGTGGGCATGACACAATCTGGGTCATTATGGACCGATTGACTAAGTCTGCTCATTTTCTACCTATGCGTGAGGATTATAAGATGGAAAGGTTGGCTAAATTGTATTTGAATGAGATAGTTGCTAGACATGGTGTGCCGTTCTCGATTATATCAGATCGTGATAGTTGTTTCACATCGAGGTTTTGGCAGTCAATGCAAGAGGCATTAGGAACCCGTTTAGAGATGAGTACGACTTATCATTCTCAGACCGATGGTCAGAGTGAGCGTACTATTTAGAATTTGGAAGACATGCTTAGAGCATGCGTCCTAGACTTCGGAGGAAGTTGGGATGTTCATCTTCTATTGGTTGAGTTTTCGTATAACAATGGTTATCATGCTAGTGTGAGATGTGCTTCGTTTGAGGCATAGTATGGTAGAAAGTGTTGTTCGCCAATTATGTGGGCTGAGGTTGGAGAAGGTCAGTTGATAGGACCCGAGTTAGTGCAAGAGACTACTAAGAAGATCTCGCAGATTAAGGATAGACTTAAGGCTGCGTGTGATCATCAGAAAAGTTATGCTGATAAGAGGAGGAAGCCTCTAGAGTTTAGTGTAGGTGACTATGTCTTGCTTAAAGTATCACCTTGGAAAGGTGTGGTACGCTTTGGGAAGAAAGGGAAGTTAGCACCTAGGTTTGTTGGACCATTTGAGATTATTGAGAAAGTAGGCCTTGTGGCCTATCGATTAGATTTGCCTGAGGAATTGAATGGTGTTCATGACATGTTTCACGTGTCGAACCTTAAGAAGTGTTTGGCTGATCCAACACTGCAAGTGCCTTTGGATGAGATTCGAGTTAATGTTAAGTTGAATTTTATAGTAGAGCCTGTGGAAATTTTAGAAAGAGAGTTTAAGAAGTTGAAGCATAGTAGGATTGCCATCGTCAAGGTTCGGTGGAATTCGAAACGTGGCCCTGAATTTACGTGAAGATCAGATGAAGTTAAAGTACCCGCATTTGTTTAGTGATGTTAGTAGTTGAATTTCGGGGACGAAATTCTTTTAAGGGGGTAGAATGTAACCATTGCCCTTTTTTTGTTCTGAATATTTAATTTATAGTCCTTTGACTATTTGACTTTTATCAGTTTATTTAGATTTTTATACCGTGTTAACGATGGTGATTTTATGAGATATGTGATGAATTGTGGTTTATTGTGATTAATAATCCCTTTTGGAAGGTATTATTGTGTTATGTGTATTCCGGGTGGTTTAACTCGTGAATTTTGAGAAATGCCGAAAAACGAGTCCGACACGTCCGTTAATGTCCAAATGAGTTTTGAAGGGTGTAAAGTGAAAATATGTCGTGTAAATACTCAAAGTTAATGGAAAAGTATTTTTAAAGTGAATAAAAATGCTAATTAACTTTGGGGTAAATTTTACGGTTGAGTTTTACGAGTATTTAAGTGATCCCGATGCAAAAAGAAAGGCCCAAGACCCCATGGGATACCATGGCCGGTCAAAAGAAGACTAGGGAGACAAGGTGGCTTAATTTTAGCTAACCTTGTCCAAATTGTACATAAGATGCTTTCCTTATCCTCATTTGTACACATAGTTCATTTTCAAAATCAAAAAAATACCCTCTCCCTTCTCTCTTGTGTTCTTCCGCACCTACAACTCACACACTCTTATAATTTTTAAAGTTTGATCAAGAAAACACGAAGACATAAATATTTGGGGGTAATTCTAGTGTTTGATTATTCATTTAAACAATGTTTGGGTTGTTCGGTTCGTGTCGAAATATACAAATTTGAAGATTTTCTTGTAAATTTTCAAATTTAAATTTTGTTTGTCCTTTTGGGTTTATTTTGATGCATAAATGTTAGTTGTACAAGTTGATCATTGTGAAAATTGATTTTTGGAAGCGAAACGAAAGAAAAATGGGGTGTTTAGTTCGTGTAAAAAGAAAAGGAAAAAGAGGATTTTTGTAGTTTTGATGTCGTGGTCGTGATTGTTGAATAATATATGATGCTAGGATTCTTATTTTTTTATAGTAGCTTGTATGGCTTAATCGGGCTTATTTTTAAGCTATTTCTTGGCTTATTTGGGCGCCACGAATGGATTCCCAAAATCACTAGGAAAGTGATTTTGATTATTTTTGTGTTATGGCGTATGTTGTGGACTATTTTTAAGGCTTATGGTAGTAACCAAAAGCGATACGTAGCTTAATAGCTTATTTTAAATCTTAATATACGTATTTTGGAGTTTATGGACTCACGGCCCAATAAGTGTATTTGAGCCGCGACTTAATGGGAGGGCTTATTGTGGTCCGGATTATTTCTACATATAAGTATATACTTATATATGTAAATGGACCTTGGTTTTGAACTTAAATAGTATTTTGGACTTATATATGTCCTAATAGACCCTTGTTGGTCCCAATAAGCGATATGTAGTAGTTATGAGAATTTTGATTGACTTTGGAACGTGAAAATGTATTTACGAAGTGATATTGAACGATATTTTGGAAAAAACGTATTGGTAAGCGTTAACGATTGAGATTTTGGAATTTTGTCGAAAAGTGTCGAATTTGTGAAAAATGTTGAAAATAAGGTTTGAAACCTTGGAAAACGTTGTATAAACGTACGAGTCATGTCAAAATTTTGTAAAAAGTTTATACTTAGAAAATTTCTTAAAAACATGATTTTTGATTTTAAATAATAAAATAATATTTAATTATTTTATTTTATTTATTTAATAAATTCACTAAAAGACGAAAAATATAATTTTTCTCGAAACTTCTCTAAAGTGTTTATTATGAGTAAACGTTTCATTTTCAACCGTATAATGATTATTTTGAAGTGACTAAGGTGTACCGAATGGACTTGTCGAGATATATTTATAATTAATAATTATAAATATTTATTATATTACTTATCTATTTACGCTAAATAGTATAAGTATGTATTATCGAGGAATGAGATTGATATGATTGTGGAGTTAAGTCGTCAACCATCACACCACTAAATTGTTTTGGGTAATTGTACAACGCGTCTAAACTCTATGCATCAAACATGAAGATTGTTTTGGAATTGGATGATTAAATTGGGACATTAACTGGACTAGGTCGTGTGCGGGCGTCGTTGCATTTGCTTGTGTGATTGAGATTTGGTTGCTAAAGACTTGCTTGAGGTGAGTTCTCGTAGCCCCACTTTTTACTGGTTTTCCATTGGGGGAAAATGATACTCAAATATGTTTTGAAATGTTTTGAATTAATATGAGCAAAATGTGGTTTTGTGTTTTGGACAAGTTATGTGCTTATGACTGCTATGTGAATATTAGGTGATGCATGATTGTTTGGATCGGATGGGTACTCCTACCCAGTGTTTGTGAGATTATTGGATCGGATGGGTACGCCTACCCAGTATTTGTGTGATTATTGGAGCGGATGGGTATGCCTACCTAGGTTTATGTGTGGTCCTGCCCTAATTTTAGTGCTCCAGTTGGTAGACCCTTTAGGTGCGTAACTGACATATGGTTATTGATTAGTTGTGATGCTAAGGTTGTTTGCGTATATATTCACTATCATATAACACTATTGTCCACTGTTGAAATATTGGCACAACTTTTGGGTTTAAGGTCAAACCTACGAGCTCACCAACATTATTGTTGATGTTTTCGAGTATCATTTTCTGGTGAAGTGTGTGAAAGTCTAAAGAATCGTTGTAAGCTCAGTTTGTTTAGAACTTTAATCTAGGATTAACAAAAATAAAGAACAATATAATGCACAGCAGAATAAACATTAAGAACATTCTTTATTATTGCCTAACAAGGTTTCATCATCATCTTTATGCAATGACTACTACAAGCCCCAATTCTACCTTGATAAATGGTAGAACGTGTTATCTAAACTATAACAAGGAATCAAAAATCCTTGAGGCTGAAACACACAAATTCTAGGCGTCCACTTAGAGGACTTGACGCCTAGACACACACACACACACACACTTTCCTGGTGTTTACATCTTGACACACAGAAAACAATACGACCTATATCTCTTTATATACTAGAGATATTAGGTTTACAAAGGATAAGTATTAGGAAATAAGTAAATCTTTCAAACAAATATCTTCAAGAATCTTCAAAATCTTCCATCTTTTGTAGAATTCTTGAATTGTCATTTAAGTCCCTCTTGTTTTCTTTTCATTTATTGTTTTGTCTTATCAACTCAAAATATATTTCCCAACAATGTTCCCCTAGTTGATAATGACAAAACCAAATAAGCACAAACTTCCCCTGAAGTTAATATATGAATGAAACATACTTCCCTTTAATCCATGCAATTCCACCAAGGATCTGTAAGTTGCACATCTTTTTTGTAAATCTTCTTCCCCTTTTTGTCATAGTCAAATAGGAGACTAAAGTATGCAACTTTGATTTTGACAACCACGAACCACTATTACACTCCTAATCCAGCATTCCATCAACTCAAATTACCCTCCATGACGCACCTTAAGATAAATGAACTTGAGAAGTAGAAACTTAAACTAGCTGTAGTAATAATAATTAGCAGTAGTAAAAACCTTTACCTCATGTGGTGCATGTAAATGGTTAAACATTTTAACAATAAGCTTCCCCTAAAACCCATATGTTAACCATTTCTTGAATCTTTAATTCTGTAGGCTCTATATAATGATTACTGATGAAGAAAACTAAGTATAACGAACTTGATGCTGAAGTAGAATAACCCAAACTTGGGTCTTATATCTTGTACTTCTTCCCCTTTTTGTCATAATCAAATAGGGGACTAAACTATGCAACTTTAATTTTGACAACCACTATCACTCTCCTAATCCAGCCTTCCATCAACTCAAATTACCCTTCATGACACGCCTTAAGATAAATGTACTTGAGCAGTAAAAACTTAAACTAGCAGTAGTAATAATAACTAACAGTAGTAAAAACCTTCACCTTGATGTAGCATATAAATGGTTAAACATTTTAACAGTAAGCTTCCCCTGAAAACCCATATGTTAACCATTTCTTGAATCTTCAATTCTGTAAGCTCTATGTAATGATTACTGATGAAGAAAACTAAGTATTGCCAACTTGATGCTGAAGTAGAACAACCCAAACTTGTGTCTTATATCTTGTACTATCCACGTGACGTCAAACTCATACCAAGACCAAAGTATAAGTAGATCGCAACCTCTTGACAAAATCCTCATCTTCTATGAGACACATAACCAAAGTGATAGCAAATGTGAGCATTGAGCACCATAAGAGAAATCACACACCTTTGCTAGATTTTGACAAGTCTTCATCTCATCGTTTCTAAGTACGAACAAGTTACCTCCAAATGTTGAAAGTCATTTGAGATATGATAAAACATAAACCTGTGAGACTCCACTTCAACTTCAAATAAGTGATAATTAATCATCTTTGTAACCAATTATACCAATAAATATGAGCCTTTAAACTTTTAAGAACATGTAAACCAAACCCAAAGTCCAAACAGTAAACACTAAAAACAAACTTGTGTTTATGTTTTGTCCAATATCCTTCATGTGTGTGTCATCCGATGTCTATTAAAGCTGGTAGTACTAACTTCTTTGTTGTCTGATATCGATCAGCTCTAGCAGTATAAACCATTCAAGCAGTATTAATTTCAAAAGAAGCCTAGCAGTATTAACTGCTATATGCTAGCAGTACAAACATCCATATCTAGCAGTACTAATTCTTCCCCTTAAACCTAGCAGTACTAAAATCTAACTAGCAGTATAAACGTAATGCTAGCAGTAATATCGTTGAACCCCAAGCAGTAGTAACCTCACTGCTTTTATTACCCTAGCAGTACTAATACACATGATCACTAGTAGTAGATAAATGGATAGTACTTACTTGTGTTTGAACCCATAGCAGTATAAACCTTAGCAACATTAACATTGATGCTTGGCAGCACTAACCTTCTTTGGCGGTTTTAATTATCATAAGCATCAACACTAATAATAATAAGCAACACTAAGTATATATACCTGGCAGTATTAACTGCTATCCGTAGTAGTACTAATGTGAACATGGCAGCATTAACCAAATACATGAGCAGTATTAATATGTAATCACATAACTGCCAATAAGATTATGTCCAAATCATATTTGCTAACCATGTCCAATAAACCAAGAAGTTATTTTGGGATAAGAGTACAATCCCTATAAATTAGGATTTAACTCGTTATACCATACCCCAAAAACCGCCAATCTTAGCCATATCAACTCTACTCATATATTCTTCACGATGTAACAGTAGCAAAAACCAACTCTAATACACGCCTTTGATTCACGAAACAACATAACTTCAAACCTGCTATTGACGCCATTTTTAAGGGTTTTTAAATCATATTTGCCAATACCTGCTGCGTTTCACACCTTTTCTACTGATGTTTTTCCTCTCCAAGAATCAAACACAGTAAGTACAGCAGCAGTAATGATCTCTTGACTTCAAACAAAAATAATCATAGTCGTCTTTTTTTAAGTATAAAGACGACGCTTTAAAGTGTCGCAAAAACCCTAACTTCACCAAATCGCCCATGACTTTCAAAACATAAAATCATACCTTTTTTTTCTTCATAGCACGACATCAACAAACCTTGTAGATCCTAGATCAAGAGCCTCGTGGTGCTGACACCACTTGTGAAAGTCTAAAGAATCGTTGTAAGCTCAGTTTGTTTAGAACTTTAATCTAGGATTAACAATAACAAAGAACAATAGAATGCATAACGGAATAAACATTAAGAACATTCTTTATTATTGCCTAACAAGGTTTCATCATCATATTTATACAATGACAACTACAAGCCCTAATTCTACCTTGATCAATGGTAGAACGTGTTATCTAAACTATAACAAGGAATCAAAGATCCTTAAGGCTGAAACACACAAATTCTAGCGTCCACTTAGAGGACTTGATGCTTAAACACACACACACACTTTCCTGGTGTTTACATCTTGACACACAGAAAACAATACGACCTATATCTCTTTATATGCTAGAGATATTAGGTTTACAAAGGATAAGTATTAGGAAATAAACAAATCTTTCTAAATTTTACAATTATCTTCTAGGAAATATTCTGTAATCTTCTATCTTTTGAAAAATTCCTCCTTTGTCTTTTAAGTCCTTCATCTTTTATATGTTTTGTCTTATCAACTTAAATATAATTCCCAACAAAGTAAAAGAAGAATAGTTTGATGATTGTGATAGCAGACTTAGAAGTATCCCGAGTGGATTTTCTTGTGAAGTCTTGCTTGCTTGTTGTTTGATTCTAGTCTTTGGATGTTTTGGATTAAGTTTGGATTATGGACCCCTATGAGGGAATTTGAATAATTGTAAGAGATTATGGATTTTAGTTACGATTTAGGACATCACTCGAGTTTGTTCGAGGTTGATGGTCTTCATAGCACTATCTAAGGGAGAACCTCACATTGTGGGGGTGGAATTTTGAGGGTTTTGTGCTAGTCATATAAATTCCTATCCATGCGACGCTAGTAATACTTGGTTTTCATTGGTGTGTGTCGTAAAAAATTTAAATTTTGGTAAAAATCACCCTTTTATGCTATGTTTCGATATATTACACATCTTTTTAAGGACAAAGCAAATGGAAAATGAAAAAATAGTTTCTAAGGCTTATTTCCCCCCTACACTTAAGTTGAACATTGTCCCTAATGTTCTTTAGAAGTACCCGTTAAAACAGATAAAGGGAAAAGAAAACAAGGAAAAGAAACTAGTACTCCCCTGGTTTACTCAATAATGGAGAAGAAACATGCGATAACTGGTTAAATCATCCTCCGAGAACCATCCAATGAAACTTCCTAAGAACTTTCAAGCTTCTTCTCATCAAATATAATCTGTAATCAAAGACACCTATACCAAGCATAAAATGTACGATTTACCAATATACAATATGAATTTAGGGTTCGACTCGATAGATAGGATGAAAGAATTGTTAAATTCATTAGGTTTTGCAGGGTTATAATGGAAGAATAAATATATTAAATGTCGTGCAAGTTTTATTTTCAATAATAATTAAAAACTTTAAGTTTCCGGAACCTGGGCGTTTGACGCCGTCAGGGTTTTGGTGACCCCGTCACAGGTGTCGTGGTGACGGCGTCGCTTGTTAATTGTGACGCCGTCTCCACAGTTTGTGAAAACGAAATGTTTTTTTGATGAAAAATTTCCTGCACTTGATTCCATAAGTTAATTCCTATATAAATGGTTGTACAAAACCTGAGATTTAACAATTCAATCATATGACTCAAAACTGATGCAAATCAATATAAACAATTCATTTATCATGTTTGAATTTGGCTCAAAAGCTGGATAAATTCCCCTACACTTATTGGTTGCAAAATACCTTAGATTGAAATTAAGACGAAGTTAAAGACAAACAAAGCATGATTACAAGATAGTTCAAACATAATAAAACAAACTATGAAGAATAAAACACACATGACACTCCTAATATGCAGGAAAGTAAATTGGGTTGCCTCCCAAGAAGCGCTTTTCTTTATTAACGAGTGTTGTAGCTAGACTCGAAGTTACATGTCCTTACGTGACTTCTCCTTCGTCATCCATTCCTGTTAGGTATTCAGGTCTAAGCTCTAGGCATTCTTTGTAAAATCCTAGTATCTTGCTCATTACATACTCCACTCCTCTTCTCTTATCCTCCTTGTTCCTAAGATAGACTGATTTGGTATGCTCCTTTTCTAAGTCTGACAGTGAATCATATTGTTCTATCTTATGGGGCATCTTATAGGCAACTTCATCGGTCCCGTTAATGAATCTTACAACTCCTTCGGGTGGGTCGTGAGTCATGTTGGATATTTCTATAAAAGGTCTCCCTAGTACCACTTGTGACAACCTAGGGTCTATGATTGAACTAATATCCTCGACAATCATGAAGTCTACGACATAGGTGAAGTTTCCTACGAAGACATGCATCCCTTTTATCCTTCCTGTGAAATTGCTAATTCCTCCATTTGCATCTTCCCTAGGGTCAAGTTTTCTTCTCATGATCCAGTTGTACATCATTCGGGTCATGATATTAAGAGGAGAGTTGAGGTCGATGTAAGCTTTTTCGATATGCACGTGTCCAATATTGCACGGGATCTTAAGGTTGTAGGGGCATCCTTCTGTGATGATAGGGTTTCTAAGAAATATTGAAGGGATTGGGCCACTCATTAGGTACCTATGGTAGGTTAGTTCATTCCTAGTCGGGAAAGTGTCGAAGTACTCCACTACTGTTTCTTCCGTCGTTGCCCCTTCTCCTTCATTGGGATCCTCATTTTGGGGTTCATCATCATCTCGTATGATCTCGATGAACATCACTTCTCCATCATCCTCCTTAGAGCAGAAAATTTTCATATTGGAGGATTGGGGAACCAACCTGAGCAATTCAAGCATCGAATTTAGCTTCCATACCTGTTCTGTGGCGAGAGAAGCTAATGGATTAGGTTGTGGGTGTGGGTTAGAGTTGGTGTCTCCGGGGTTGTCTTCTTCTTGCTCTACTTCCGGCTCATTAGCTTAGGATTCATCAGGCTGCTTGGGGTGGATTGTGATGGCGTTGATTGAACTATGGATTTATGTTGAGCATTACAGGTCCATTATTAGGTAAGAACGAGCAGACGAAACTGGACAAGTCCCCAGTTTCAGGTTCTTAACTGTATCACTAGGTAATGTGCCAGCTATTTGATCGGTGATGGCTTTCAACACATTATCTATTTTGTTGGTCATCTCACCTTGTTGTCATTTAAAATCACCTTCAAACTTGGACAGTCTAGCGTCTTGAGATGCCATGAACTCGGAAACCACCCCTTCTATATTTGATTGATTGTTAAAATTTTGAGGACAGTTGTTGAAGGAACGGTTCGGGATCGAACTATTGGGTTGGAACCGGTTAGGTGAGTTTGAAAAATTATTTTGAGAATTTTGAGGTTGTCTCCACCTAAGGTTCAAGTGACTCTTCCATGACGGATTATAGGTGTCACCAAGATTGTTTTGCTCGGGCTTAAAGGTATACCACTTACCTTCCACTTCATCGGTACGCGAGGATGCGTACTCAACAATGGCTTGTTCGGGGTTTTCCATGCAATTCTGAGTGTCGTGGGGACCACTGCAGATTTCACATGGGGTAGTGATTTTGTTTACTTAGGTAGGTTGTGTTGGAGCAAGATGAGATTCCATCAAGCGTTGGACTTGATTTTTGAGCTTGATTAGACGGCGGTCGGATGTACTCGGGACATCTTGAGGCAAAGTGATTGCCTTGACCGACTTAGCGAAATCCCTTGGGTCGTTCTAACTTTCGTTGTCATAGAGGGTGATGTCCTCTAATATTGCCCAAGATTCTTCGGGGTTAAGGTCACGAAGCTTACCACTAGTCGATTGGTCAATGGTTCGTCTTGTGACGGGATTGACATGGTCATAAAAAAATTGGACTTGGAGCCAAAGGTCTATGCCATGATGAGGGACTTTTTGGAGTAAGTCCTTGAAACGAGTCCATGCTTCAGATAAAGATTCTCCATGATGTTGTTGGAACATCAGGATATCATTACGGATTTTTGCGATCCTTCTCGGTGGAAAGAATTCAGCAAGGAATCGGGTAGTAAGATCCTCCCATGTGGAGATGGATCGTGCTAGAAGGCGTTCAAGCCAATTGCTAGCTTGATCACGTAGGGAAAATTAAAATAAATGCAGGCGCGTTGTTTCCTTATTTTTATCGTCAAGGTCAAGTGAGTCCACAAGTTTAAGGAAATCCTTGAGGTGTTAGTTTGGATCCTCGGACCGAAGTCCTTGGAATGAGCATCCGTTTTGCACCAACCGGATGGTGTCGGATCGAAGAGGTACTACGTTGTTCCCTGCGGGGAGCTCAATGGTATTCCTGTAGCCCTCATGGCTTGGTTTGGAGTAATCTCCTAGAGTACGGATAGGATTCTCGTCTCCCATGGTGGTTGACGAGAATGGGTTACAAAACAGATACACGAAGAAAAGATAGACTACAAGAAAGCTAATATGCGGGAATTAAATCTTACTTGAAAGGATTCAAGCAAGTAGAACTAAGCTAAACTATGATCAATACCTAACTATTCCCCAGGCGGCGGCACCAAAAACTTGATGTGCGGTCGTCGTAAGACTTCTATACAAGAAGTTTTACAACTCCCTAGGCAGTGCACGTAATTGTTGTAGTGTAGTATAGGCAAGACTCGAGGTTGTTTATCATTCACTCGAGGAATAGGTTGGGAAGGCTTGATCACGGTCTAACAGAATTCTAAGGGTTGAGAGAAGATTATTTTTGTAATTTTATGTTTTATGGAAAGTAAGTAAATCATACAATTAGAGAGAGGTTTGGTTTTAGTTGTTTAAACTAAATATTAACTAAGCTACTGGTGATAACAATAAGATAAAAGACTGTGTTTATTTAATCATGTATTACTCCCTAGATTGCTTCTCCTAGTGTTGTTGCCTTGTCACACTTGTGATGATATGTGTAACTATTTCCTAAAGTATGAACGAATGACACGAACCCGCCGTCTACTTAGTATGCCGCTAGAGCAACGCACATTACACGGCCCCTAGGAGTACACTAAGTGCATATGAAATAGATTAAGTGTGGATTAACCATATTAGGGGGCAAGGTAGTATGAAGACTATTACACGATGGTATCCTTTCTACACAATCACGTTTCCCTAGACATATCAACAACAATGCAGACAAAAGCTGGTTTTCTAAGACCTAACGTGCAAATCCATCACAAGAAGCAACACCACTAAGATCTGCATTCTAGGTTTCATACAATCATAAATAAACACAATAGAAGGTTTAGCCAAGCATGTTAAAAATAAAGCAAGAACAATAAATCAAACAACACATAGACATATTGAATGATTAAGTAAACCTTACTTGATTAAAACATGAAATAGAAGAGGTACAATAGGATTTTTAGGCCCTAAAATCGTCTCCTACAGCTGCTAAACGAACTAGGGTTCGTACACTCTTTTTATTCTAAAGTTACACACCCAAAACCCTAAATTCGGGTTTGTATATATAGGAAAAATATTGTGACGGCGTCGCGTTTTAATCGTGACGCCGTCATGAAAGAGAATATTCTAGATAATGGGCTGGGTCGTATGCTCTGACGCCGTCGTGGAATCATGTGACGCCGTCTTGATCTTCGTGGTGACGGCGTCACGTTATATCTGTGATGCCGTCTCCAGCCACTATAGAGAAATTCTTAATCAATGTTGGTGTAGGTCCGTAGTCTTGTCTGTCTCTTCTCTAAATGAGCCCAAGTCACGTGTAATTCTTCCAAATGCCTTTCAAATGAGAAATACCTAAAAAGGAACGATTAAGTACCTATTTTGGGCATAAATGCACGATTTAGGGGGTTAAACGACCCCGAAAAAGTGTATAAAATGACACCTCATCAATAGCATGAAATACTTGCAGGTTCACTTGAAGACATCCCGAGCTCTAAATAAACAAAGATCAAATGCTTATACACTTTAAAAATCAAGATGCAAGAAAAAGATAAAGTCCAAGCTGAAAAGTGCAATTGTGCGCCGCACTTCTCCTCAAAGTCAAAGAATAAAAGACTTAGTCCAAATAATGCATTAACTCCTCAAGTACGCCGCACTTCCTATCTGGTTACGAAGGATAAATGAAGTCATAAATACTATTGCATTAACACCCTAAGTACGCCGCACAAATACTTTTATGCGCCACACTTCTTCAATAAACATTAAATTCCCTTTGCATTTAATCATCAAGTATGTCACACAATTTATCGTGTGCGCCGCACTTCCACCTTGAAATCAGCCTATAAATAGAGCCAAATTCTCACACATTTCATATCAACTCATACACATAACAATCTCATCCAATCCTTTCCCAATCATTCTCCAAGCATAAACACCATCTTGTGCGCCCACTTCCACCCTGAAATTAGCCTATAAATAGAGCCAAATTCTCACACATTTCATATCAACTCATACACATAACAATCTCATCCAATCCTTTCCCAATCATTCTCCAAGCATAAACACCACACCTTTTGAAGAATCAAGATCAAATAACCAAGAACGAAGAAGAACACCATACTAGTTTAGTGAAATAATGAAGTTTCTTATTGAATCAAGTTATGTTATGAACTCCTTAGCCATGAGAGGCTAAATCTCTCATGACTACTCGGTGAAGTTATGATAATGAATAAGTGTTTGGTATGATTGTGATCTCTTCAATCTCAAGCTTATGTTGCAACCCTATTATATCTTATCTTGTCGATTTTGCTTATCAACTTAGATTATATAATCATATCGGTATAGGTTGAAAGACTCGTTATGATCTATATTATTTAAAGATTTGTCTATGATCTTTATCGTTTGTGTCGAGAAATCTACTTTCGTAAATTAATAAACAAAATAAGCTTTAATATAATAAGTTATCTAGATCATTTGAGTGACACATCTGGTCTAGCCAACTAAATGTAAGTCTAAAGTTAATTAAGTTAATTTGTAAAAATGTTTTCTGACGAGAAATCCTTTTTATAAGTTAAAGTTCCATCTTTGAGGTATTAATCATTACCAGTACTTATAAATTATTTTCAACTATCTGAGTTGTCATTTTATTATCACTGGTAAAACAAAAGTCATTTTCAAAATTGTTAAAGTTTATTTTCTTTCTGATTATTCGAATAGTACTCAAATCCCTGTGGACGACCTGGTCTTACCTAAAAAAGATTATACTACATAAGCGGGTTATAATTTTACCCGTGTGTTTCCCTATAATAAAATTAGTATTTTCAGTCATTATAAATTTAAAGCTTTTGAAACACATCAGTGATGAAGATGAGGAGGATGAGGTTCACACTACTACAAATGCTGAAACTGAGGACATATCACTTTCGAAATCCTCATCTCCCAGGTCTTCTCAAATTCAAGAGCTTACCAACCAGGTCCTCATTCTCCAGGCTCAAAAGCATAAACTGGAACTTGAGAAGAACAAAGCTAAAGCTGAAGCTGAAGTTGCTCTCCTTAAAGCTCAGCCCCCCTTTCCTAATGTGGGACAGCTCAATGAGCTTCTGGTAAAGTATTTACAAACTGAATTCTCAAAGATTTATCTGCTCATGACTTTAGCATCTTACTACCAACTGAGCTGAAGGACATTCCCTATAAGTTTAATGAAGTGAATGAAGAAGTAAAAGGGTTAAAGAAACAAGTTCATTAATTGGAAATAGAGCTACCAGGAGATTTGAAAGAAATTCCCACCAAGCTGGAGGACTTCACAAAAATTGTCACCAGTTTAACATCTCAAGTCGCTAAACTGAAGACTCTTCAGTGGGAACTTCCAGCGGAATTTCTTTGACTACCAGTACAGGTTTCATCAGTTCAAGCTAAGCTAAAAACCTTGGATGCTCTTCCAGGTCTCTTGTTAAATGTCACAAAAGCTGTGAACAAGTTTGCTCAGGTTTTCAATTCTGCCTCATCAAAAGCTGGAGATCAAAGTGTTCCTTTAGCAGGCCAGCCTGACGCTATGCCTGCTGTGGGGGAGAAGAACACAAATCAAGCAACCATCTCCCAGCTTTTTTAAAGAAGAGCTGAAAAGAATGCTGAAAAAGAAAACCTGAACAACCAACAACCAAAACCAATTCCCCCAATCATCACAACCACTACTCAAATGCAATCTCCTCCCTAAAGTCTACCAAAAATCTCCTCTCAACATAAGGGGGATCATATCAAGAAAAACAAGGGCAAAAAGGCAATGTCTTCAGAGGAGGCTGAGAAAGAAAGTACTAACAGTGGTTCTAATGATGATGATGAAACTCATGTGACTAGATCTATGGTCGAATCCTCTACAACAAAGAAATTAAAGAAGTTTGATTTTATCACTAAAGATGGAAAGAATATCCATCTAAATGAAGAATAAATCAATCAACAAAAGAAGATAGAGGAAGAGGCCAAAGATAAAGCAGCTAAACATGAAGGGGAAGTAAGGAAAGCAAAATTGGTTGATCTGCTTTGTCGAGAAGTGGTAAACAATGACAAGTTACAGTATGATAAATACTATGACAAAATGCTAAGTAGAAGAGCTGAATCAAGAATTACCAATTGTGATGTCTTGACCAAAAAGGGTCCAATTACACTTAAAGTGTACAGAGAGGATTGTACAAGTGAAGTTATTCCCAACTTCAAAGCCATTGATCAGCACCTTGGTGAATGGAGAGAAGTAGTGAAAGCATGTCCCAACAGAATTAGAAAAGGATGGAAAACCATCTATGGCTAGATACAAACAAGAATGGACTACTCACACACAACTGAAGCAGAACTGGGTATAAACTTGGATATTCCTCTAAGTGAACAGGACCCTCTCAAAAAATTAAATGATCTTGCAAACAAGAAGAGAAAACATGTTGATGACATCTATGACTACTTCAAAGCAAACAAAAGGCTTAAGTCATCTGTTCAGTATGATGATCATTTACCTGGTACTGTGCTAAATGAACATTTCCTTAGTATGATCATGTTCAACTCTTACCATAGACAAGATTTTGTTACCATTGAAGATTTGAAAGATTTCTCAAACACCATTACAAGAACTCTTCTTTAGACGTCATCAAGGTCCCGGGTTGGATGATCATGCCAGGACCTTCAGCTCCCTTCTGCTTGCTGAAGTTGATAAGAGAAACCTAAATCCACTTAAGCAGATGAGAGTCATTAAGCAGCTGAGGTAGTAGAATGTAATTTTTTATAATAACTTTATCTTTTATAAATGTATTGTAATGAAAGTTAGAATGAAAGGTTATCAGTTTATATTGTTCAATTTATATCAGTTTTGTAAGAAAAAGTTGTTTTGCTCACTTACAACTGATTTTAACTTAGGCTATTTGTATATTCAAATAGGAGGAGATTGTTGGGTTCAGTTCCTGAGCCCTTCAGTCTTTCAGTAGATTTAAACATAAAATCCCCTAAGTATTACTCAAGCTGAAGTCTTTCAGTTTGAGTCGCTAAAGTTTCTTTAGCGTCAGCTCTTCAGGTCATTAGAAGATTGGGAAGTATCTTCACTTCAGTTTATGTAGCGGTACAGAAACTAAAAAAGGTATTTGGAAAGAGCTTCAGCTCAGCTTGGTTGACAATTCCAAGCTGAACATTTTCTATCTCCTTAACAGAAGATTGAAACATTTGTTTCACTTCTAGAAGGTTTACAAGGCGGGAAAAAGATTTCTTTATGTCAAAAGAAATAAAGCAATCTCCTTGGGAAAAGGTGCTTCTAAAGTTGGTATAGAAGTACAACAACTTTACTGAAAGGACAATACCTGGTACTTTAGAGCACGTCTGCATTAAATGGTATCTCAACCACCCATTAGATGCATGATACGCGTACTAGGTTAACTTGTAAACCCTAATCCCTTTGCCTATAAAAGGAAAGGGATTCCCAGAGTAAATGATATCTCTTCCAATTAATGTGATACACATTGAAGAGTTTATTTATCTCTCAAACAAACTGAACGGTACTACTGAAGCTGAAGCTTTAGTTTTGTCATAAGTAGTTTATTTTCTTACTCTCTTAACTTTGGTTAGAGTTTAAGTTCTAAGAAGATAACACCCCAATTTTCATTCAACCACTTTGTTATTCCGCAAGCAAGATGTGTCATAGATTCTTTATTTGATTCTAATAAGAACCTATACATTGAAAAGTACTTATGTGTGTTTTAAACTTGTTCTTTATATTCTTTATATATATCTGTTTAAAACTCACTTCGTTGCCATGGAATCTGATTAGTTTAATTTGATAAACCTTATATCAGATTCCAAAGGACCAACATTCTCCTACACACTTTGCCAACTCACCCTTCCTAACATTTAAAATTTAAATCTCAAATGTTATGCTCCCTTCTATCACATCAAACATCCCATCCAATCCAACTCACTTCAACTTACTCCAACTCATTGCCAACTCACTACACCTCAACCTTATCCTTATCTCCAACATTTCAAATTGAAATCACAAGCCATTGGCTTCCTTCTATCACATCACACCATCACATTATGCCAACTCATACCATCTCATCCTTATCTCACATGTGCTAATTGAATTTGAATTTCAATTCTCCCTCTCACAACATCCACACTTCATCTCCAAGCTAAGGAATATTCCTTTGGCATATTGTTGATAGAGATAATGCCTAAAAACGTTATTGATATTTTTCGACTTCTCTACATTTTGATAATCACAAAATATAAAAACGCTCTATGTAAAGTTAAACGTAAAAAAGTAATTAGTCATAAATTTTCATTTCAAAAATTAATCACTTAAAGGTATGAATAAATAAATGCTTAATTTATTTGTGATCAAAGGAATTTATTTTTTCTAAACCTTATATTTTTATAAAATGTAACAAACATTTTTAAAACTTATGCAAAAGTTTTTTGGTATTTACAAGAAATGTTTTATTCAAAATAAATATTTTGAATTCAAATTTTCCACCTAAAAATGGATAAAACTGATCCAGGAGACACCTCTAATGGAAAAGACAAAAATGGGAGCGTCCTTTTATGGGCGACCCCATTAGTGATAAGGGGGGCGATCATAGAGCTAAGGGGGTCGGCCAGCTAAAAACGCTCCTAGCTTTGCCTATAAATAGTGGACTGTTTCCCACATATTTCTCACCTTTTGCACCCACTTTCTTTATGTTCTAAACCAGTTTATACATCTCCTACAATCCTTTGATCATTTAATCTTGTTTCCAACTGATTCAAGCTTAGATCCTCAAGTGCAAGAGAAGAATACTTCTTATCATCAAGTCAAGAAGTATTATAGCTTAGTTGGTGTTCAAGTAACGTAGTTACGATTGTGGTACATCTTGTAATTCATTTATATCTCGTGTGATTATGTGTAATAGTTAGATCGGGTTGATCATGATTGTGTTTAGTTGAAGTGATATCTTGTTAGTGTGGTTAGTATTTTAGGCCTCAAAATACAAGCGTGTGGTAGATTGGTTCTAGCTAAGATTAGGACTCGACATTTGGCTTAGTGTCAAAAATATGTGTAAGCCACTTGTGTACGGTTTTCTCCGCCTAAAGGGAGTTTGTTGACGTAGTGAAGAAAACTCTCAAGTTGGGTATTCGAGGAGTGGAGTAGGGCAAAGAGGAGCTTCGTTACTGAGCCACTATAAATCCGTGTGTTGTGGTTTGATCTTTCTAACTCTTATCTCTTGTCTTACAAATTTACATTATTACTTATTGTCATTTATTTACTTAACTAGATTGTTCATATTGTATGTACATTGAGATCACATAAAATCGAATCTAACTTTTTATATACAAACGTCACATTAATTTAAAAAGCGACAAACTATTCAACCCCCTTTCTAGTTTCCACAATTGGTATCAGAAGCCACGTCAAACAAGATTTTTAAAATAAACTGTATTTTAAAACTTGAATCGATCTATAGAATCGAAAAAATATTTAGAAGGGCAATCTATGCAAAGACCACCACTATTTGAAAGTGATGGATTTATTTATTAGAAAAATATATTCAAAACTTATGTGAAATCAAAAGATCTAGATCTTTGGCATGTTATTATCTATGGTGATTTTCCTCCTATTCAAAATAATCCCGAAACTAAAAAGGATGAAATTGTACCATTTGACAAACAAAGCGATGATCTTAAAAAGAAACTCACTAAAAATAATGAAGCTAAAATGGTAATTTATAATGCTTTGCCACGTAAAGAATACGAAAGAATTTTTATGTGTAAAATCGCAAAAGAAATTTGGAATACTTTATTAATCACTCACCAAGGTAATAATCAAGTCACGGATAACAAAATAGATCTTCTTGTTCAACAATATGAAAAATTTATGATTTTAAAAGAGGAATCGATAGATAATGCTTTCGCTAGATTTAATACTATCATTACTAGTCTAAAAGCACTTGATGAAGATTTTTCTAGCAAGAACTATGTTAGGAAATTTCTTAGGGCACTTCATCATAAATGGCGGGCAAAAGTCACGGCTATTGAAGAGTCTAAGAATTTGACAACACTATCATTTGACGAACTTATCGGCAACTTGAAAGTATATGAAGTGATAATAAAGAAATATTCCAAAATGGTCAAAGGCAAAAGAGACCAAAGTAGATCACTCGCTTTGAAGGCTAAAAAGGAATCTAGTGATGAAGAAAGTTCAACCTCCAATAGTGAAGACGAAGAGTATGCTATGGCCGTGAGAGACTTCAAGAAGTTTTTTAAAAGACGAGGAAGGTTTGTAAGACAACCACGCGATGAAAGAAAGTCGTTCCAAAGAAGTAAAGATGACAAAAATGGTAAAAGCGAAAGAAAATGTTTTAGATACGGAGATCCAAATCACCTCATCGGAGAATGCCCAAAGCCACCAAGAAGCAAGAACCAAAGGGATTTTGTCAGAGGAGCATGGAGCGATAATAGGGAAGATGAGGAAGAAAAGACTAAAGACGAAAATTATCTCGTAGCTCAAGCGTCTAATGAGATATGCTTGGGAATTAATTTGGATCCCGACGAGTGGATTAAAGATAGTGGATGCTCAAAACACATGACGGGTAACCAAAAGCTATTCTCTACATACAAAGCATACAACGGAGGTAACATTATTTTCAGAAGTAATTTATGTGGTAACATCATACGCAAAGGTACGATTTCTCATGAATCCCTCATTATTAAATGTTGAGCACGTAGATAATCTAAAATTTAACTTGCTAAGTGTTGGTCAAATATGTGATAATAAGTGCAAAGTAATATTTACCGAACACGATCGTGAAATAATTAAAGACGAAGAAGTCATAGGTAGAGGAATTAGAAAAAGAGGCTTATATGTGATGAAACTAGGAAATAAACCGGAAGATAAAATATGTCTTGCAACTTTAGATTAAAACTCTACCTTATGGCATAGAATATTAGGTCACGCATATATGCAATTAATTCAATCTCTAGTGTCTAAGGAGTTAGTTAGAAATCTACCTAAGCTTAAATTCGACCGACATTTTTGTGACGCTTGCAAAACTAAAAAGCAAGCTCATGCTAGTCACAAAGCCAAAATATAGTTTCAAACACTAGATGCTTAGAACTATTACACATGGACTTATTCGGCCCTTTCGCCATACAGAGTTATGGAGGAAATCGTTATACGTTAGTAATTGTAGATGACTACTCTCGATTTACATGGAATAGATTTTTAGGAAATAAAACTGAAGCTTTCGAAAAATTTGAAATATTTAGCAAAATGATTCAAAACAAATTAGGATGTTCCATAGTGTCAATTAGAACGGATCATGGTCGGTAATTTGATAATGAAGTACAATTCAGAAACTATTGTGACTCTAATGGGATTACTCTTAATTTTTCCGCTCCTCGTACTCCACAATCAAATGGGGTAGTAGAAAGAAAGAATCGTACTCCACAAGAAATGAGTATGACTATGTTAAATGAACAATCCGTCCCACAAAATTTTTGGTGTAACGCGGTCGATACATCAACTTATATAATTAATAGAATTTTAATTAGACGTATTTTAGGAAAAACCCCATGCGAATTATTAAAAGGTAGAAAACCAAATCTTAGCTATTTCAAAGTATTTGAAAGAAAATTGATGTAGTCTAACAAAACGAGATAACACAAACCGACCCTGTTGATTCACACGAATACCAGGATTGATTCTTCCAACAATCGTTGATTCACACGAATACCGATTATTAGGATAAATTTAGCAAAACGGCCAAAATTAGACTTTTTATATTTCTTGAACTGAATAGCTAGGGTTACAATACAGTTATTAAATAGGAAAGCAAAACTGAAACGGGCCTCAAAAGACAAACGGGCCGAAAGTTATGCTAAAAATAAAAGTCCAAAATTCTCGAAAAAACACGAAAATATAAATAACTCCTAAAATATAATGATTCAAGGCTCGAAACTCCCGTAACCCAACTACGTTCTTCTATACTTGGGCCTTTTTTCACACGATCTTGGGCCTCCAGAAACAAAATGGCCCGTTCTTCAATACTTGGGCATGCATCACAAATGCTTCATTCTTAATACAAAAGATTATCTCACCAAGTTCGACCCAAAGTCGTACGAAGGTGTCTTCCTAGGATATTCTCAAAATAGTAAAGCTTATATAATTCTCAACAAACAAACAATGAAAGTCGAAGAATCCTTAAAAGTGACATTCGATGAAACTCCTCCCCCGCCTAAAACATCACCTTTGGAGGATGATGATTTAGTCGAAGAAGAAGCTATTGAGGTTAACAAAACAAGACCCTTAGGTAATGATGTCGAAGATAAATCTTTAGAAAGTAATGAAATCATAAATATTAAAGAATCTAAGAGTCATCCACTAGAAAATGTTGTTGGTAACCTAAATCAAAGAACTCTTAGATCACAAGCTCAAGACCAAATTAATTTCTTTTGTTTTCTTTCAACCATAGAACCTAAAAATATAAATGAAGCTTTAAAAGATAAAAGTTAGGTAGTTGCAATGCAAGAAGACTTGAACCAATTTGTAGCAAACGATGTTTGGGAATTAGTCCCTAATCCTAATAATATGAATATTATTGGAACCAAATCGGTATATAGAAACAAGCTTGATGAAAATGGAGTCATGTCTAGAAATAAAGCTAGGCTAGTCGCCCAAGGTTATAATTAACAAGAAGGAATTGATTATGATGAAACTTATGCACCCGTAGCTAGATTAGAAACCATAAGAATTTTATTAGCTTATGCATGCGCACTAGATTTCAAACTATTTCAAATGGATGTGATGAGTGCATTCCTTAATGGTTTTATCAATGAGGAGGTTTATGTGACATAACCTTCGGGATTCATTGACTTTGCAACACCTAATCATGTTTATAAACTCAAGAAAGCGCTCTATGAACTCAAACAAGCTCCTAAATCTTGGTACGATAGGTTAAAAGCCTTTCTCATTAAACATGACTATATTATGGGAATGGTAGATAACACACTCTTTACTAAAAAGAAAAACTCTAACCTCATAATTGTTCAAATATATGTCAAAGACATCATATTCGCCTCAACTTGTCAAGAATTGTGTGATGATTTTGCCAAGATCATGAACGATGAGTTTGAAATGAGTATGATGGGCGAACTAAACTTTTTCTTAGGATCACAAATAAAACCATTAGAAGATGGTATATTTTTCAATCAATCGAAATATATAAAAGAAATGCTTAAGAAATTTGGATTAAAAGACTCTAAATCTATGAAAACTCCCATGTCTATGAAAACAAAACTCACGAAAGATGAATAAGGTGAGTCCGTGGACAATACTAAATATAGAGGTATGATAGGTAGCCTATTATACTTAACGGCAAGTAGGCCTGATATCATGTTTAGTGTTTGCCTTTGTGCACACTTCCAAGAGGATCCTAAAACCTCTCATCTTGAAGCGGTTAAACATATTTTTTGATACATCAAAGGCACTACGCACTTGGGATTATGGTATCCTAAGGAGTCCGACATAGAAACTGTAGTATATGCCGACTTTGATCATGCGGGAGATTATGTAGAGCGAAAAAGCACTAGCGGTATTTATATGTTTATGGGATGTTGTTTAACATTTTAGTTTTCAAAGAAGCAAACCGCTCTTGCTATATCCACTACCGAAGTCGAATACGTAAGCGCCGGAAAGGCATGCCAACAAGCACTATAGATGAAACAAGCTCTCGTTGACTATGTCATTCATCTCGATGACATTCCTATAATGTGCGACAATAAAGGAGCAATAGATTTATGCAAAAACCCCGTTCAACACTCACGTACTAAACACATAGAAATTCGTCACCATTTCCTTCGCTACAATGTTCAAAAAGGAAATATCACCATCAAAAAGGTTCCGTCAAAAGACAACATCGCCGACATTCTAACTAAAACTCATAAACAAGAATCGTTTAATTACTTGCGACTAGGTCTAGGAATGATGGAACAAAACGACTAGAATATTTAATGTCCGTTGAAGTAATCATATTACCAAAACTAAAATGATCTCACCTCTCTTAATAATCACTGAAATTTGGCAAAATTATAAGTAAAGTGTAAGTAATTTCAATTATTCCTCTCTCGATCTCGTGTCTATGATTCTATTATGCACAAAATCAAAAATTAGGAATTTTCTCTTTAGACAATCAACTATTGTGCTTCCCATAGTCATAGGCATTGCACATTTGCGAACACTCAATTTTCATACATCTTTGATCTCCATGTTTGAAGATTATAAATACATATTGTTAGATATTAGAAAAAGACTCGGTCACCCCGTGTATTTTACTGTTTATTTTAGCTCGTAGTTTAATAGTTAATCGTATGACTTTCGGTATTAAGCCGGGTACTAATACCCGGTATATTGTAAGAACTATAAAAGCCTCTTCCAACTTTGGAAGAGGTAAGCTAGTCATTTATTCATTTTACACTTTAACACATATACTCTCTCTCTAGAAAATATCTCTCTATGTGTTTATCTCTCTAGAAACTAGCTAAATCCAAGAATCATCATTTTCTTGTCTTGGATTCCAATGTCAGAACCTTTCATCATTTGCTGAACACGTAACCAGATTTCCTTAGAAGTTTCACAACTATCAACAACATCATAGACGTCTTTAGGAAGACCGAGAAGTATGGTCTGAATTGCTTGATCATCAGCTTCCATTTGTTTAATTTTAGCTTCTGTGAGTTGATCGCCAGTTTGTTCATCAAACGTTTCAGGAACAAGAACTGCACGGGCTGCATCACCTGGTTCAGGAATCATTCGTCTGACATAAGGACCATTTATAATGAAATTGTAGATTAACTTTTCATTTGGTCTACTCTTAGCATAACAGAGAAGACGTGATAACCATGGAACATAGTTCTCTTTGTTAAGCATAGGAGGGCGGTTTTCGGAACCGGCTGCATAAATGTCTTGTTGAGTCGACATTGCAAAAGTGATGTGAAATGATAAGATAGGACCGTTTTAATGATTAGTGATTTTGATTTGCTTTTGAATACAGTCCTTGGGAATTCACGGGATTTTACAAATCTATGACTTAAACCGAGAAAAGATTGAACTTTTACGGGATTTTACAAAGTCAAAAAGAAACCGTGAATAATGATTGTTTGAAGTTAGGGTTTGATGATGAATTAAGTGTTTTTAAAGTCCAAGTATAAAGTTGTAAGTACTTAACTATTAATGGTCCAGAGTTTTGTTTGGTTCGAAAAGTTTGACAAAGCACAAATAGCCTTAAAAAATTGGTAAACAGCTGCCAAAAAGGTCGTCAAACCGCTCGCCTAGAGTGAAAAGTAAAATCACTGCAGACAGATTTCAACTAAACAGCTGGCAAGATACTCAAACCGCTTAGCAATGAAAATCATGGCAACCGCTACTGACCTCGGGTAAACCGCTGGCAGGACAAACCTTGCTACCAAAGGAAAGGTTGTAACAGCTGCCAACATAACAATGTTAACCGACTTTGTCTAATTTAACCTAGGTAAACCGCTGCTTTGTCTGACCTACTAAACCGTTGCTACACAAAGTACCAAACCGCTACCAGGTCTAATTTTGGGCAGAGTAACGTTTAGTTAATGCCAAGAAATTGTCAAACCGCTACCATAACCTGTAAACCGCTACGTAGAGGATTGGTTAAACCACTACAAAACCAAAGATCAAACCGCCACATAGTTTGACTAAACCGCCACCTAATAAGTTAAGGAAAGTACATTGTTAGACCACATACTCAAACCGCCACTAGTACACGACTTGTTTTCTTGCTAACTTACGACTAGCAAACAAAAAAAACTAGTACCAACCTTGTCCTACTCCAAATCAAACCGACACCATGAATTAACCTAAGAAATAAGCTATAACTCTTTCGAATAAGCTAAAGAAATAAGCAAAGGTTAACTCTAAAACACTATAACTCTAAAGGGAAGAAAGTAGGGCATGTTTGAACCAAGAAAGGATAAAGCAATTTGAAGATTAAATACCTAAAACACCCTTAAACCTTGACTAAAAGGCTTATGAACAAACTGAGTTCCAATAAGCTAAAAGAGCTTATCTAATCCACGGACTCATAAAACAAATAAGCTATAGGCAAGATTAAGCACGAGAGTACAAGATTTAAACCTTAAACCACAAGCCAAAATAAGCTGTAAGCTTAAAGAAAAAAAAACAAGGACGAAATTACTTAAGGAATAAGCTACGAAAAAGCAAGTCAAAACCACTAGATAATCATGAGCTCTTGATACCACATGTTAACTTATCAAAGCACAAACATAAGCACATGAATTACTAGCAATCTAGAGAGAGAGATATGAGTTTAGAGAGAAATAACAAAAAAGAAATGACTACACATTAATGAAAGTAAAAATGAGCAACGCCCTCTCCACATGAGGAGAGGGCTTTATATAGTAATGTACTTGGGCCATGCTTGGGTTTAAGTGGGCTTCCAAGGCCGGGCTTGATATCTAATAGGCTTTAAAGCCCGTAACTAGGCCCAATTAGCTTATAGAATTCCCAGGAACATTAACTAGACTAATACAAGGTTCAGGAATATTAATGACCATCACTTTACATAAAACTAGGTCTAACAGGACAAGATGAGCATCTTTACAACGCTAGAGCATTTTATCGAGGTTATTTAGGCATTTGTCGAATGAGTTTCCAAAGACAGAGAAATCGTCCATGAATACTTCAACGGATTCTTCAATCATGTCCTGAAAGATTGCTAACATGAACCTTTGAAATGTAGCTGGAGCGTTACATAATCCGAAAGGCATTCGCCTATAAGCGTATGTACCGAAGGGACATGTGAGTGTTGTTTTTTCTTGATCATTAGGATGAATTTGAAAAATATCCAGAAAAACCATCGAGGAAACAGAAGTATTTATTTCCTGCTAGTCTTTCTAGCATTTGATCCATAAAAGGTAAGGGAAAGTGATCTTTTGCGGTTGCTTCATTGAGTTTACGATAATCGATGCATACTCGCCAACCTGTAATAGTTCTGGTTGGAACAAGTTCATCATTTTCGTTGGTAACAACTGTAATACCTCCTTTATTTGGTACACAGTGGATAGGACTAACCCAAGGACTATCGGCAATTGGATAAATTATACCGGTATCCAAGAGTTTCATGATTTCTTTTTTGACAACTTCTTGCATGTTCGAGTTTAACCTTCTTTGTTTTTGGACAACTGGTTTCTTATCATCCAGAAGTTGTATCTTGTGTTTACAGAATGATGGGCAAATACCAGTAATATCTGTTGTTTTCCAAGCGAAGGCTTGCTTGTGGTTTTTAAGGACGGATATGAGTATGTTCTTCTTTTCTTTGGATAGCTGAGATGATATGATAACTGGAAGAAAAGAGGGTTCTTCCAGAAATAGATATTCCAAATTATCAGGAAGGGGTTTAAGTTCGAGATCCGTAGGAGGTTCTTCGATAGATGTTTTGATTTTATAATCAGTATTGATGGTGATTTTTTCGAATGGTGGATCTTCGGTGACAGATTCAGAATCAGAGTTTTCATCAGCAGTCATTGCCATGAATTCATCAAATTCAGCAAAGATTTCTTCTTCGAGAAGGGTTCCTTCGTAGATCACGATGGATGAGTATCATGAAGTACACGATGTGCAAAACAATGTACAACACAACTACGTTGTTGACTCTGATGCTGAATATGTGAGTGATAGTAATATTATTCTGTATAATCAGTATATGGAAAACGAAGAACATGTTGTACAAAGTAATGTATCTTCTGTTCGAAATGATGCATTGATGTCGATTATAGATGATATGCATCTGAACAGGGGTCAAAGTATGTCAGAATATAAGAGGTTAAGTAGTTAATGACCACATGACTCGCAACTTGCGAGATTAAGGAACTAGTCGGGTGTATGAAAACGGACAGTTTGAATTAATGAAAGAGAACAAAAGATTGTTGAACAAATGGAATATTATCTATAACGAAATAGAAGGAAACTTCTTTCAAAATCGGAACTTCATATGTACAATTCAACTTGTTTCTACATTGACATTACAAGTCAATGAAGGAAGAGAATTTGTAGTGACAATCGTGAAAATGGATTTTAAAAACAAAAAAGAAGATAATACATTGAAGAGTTTTTTTAGAACATCAAAAAGCTAAAAGAAAAGCGTTGAAGATAGTTATTCAACACGAGATCATTTTGTTCAAACGGTGCATAAGTTATGTAAACCAAAACCGTTTTATGATGAAAATAAAAAAGGTAGCAATAGTACATAAAAACCCTTATGTCTCACCGTAGCAAGTTCAATCTGACCTCTATAATGGTTACTGAACTAGTCAAGAACCAATCATATACCTGCTCGTTGTGCATAGACTCGAAGGAAATCTTGAGATAGTTGATTGTTGACTAGGAAAGAATGTATGAGAAAATGAAAAGCCCTCAGTGTATTCAAAATAAAGTTAAGTTTGCACCCCCAGATTACTCAAAAGAGAACTATCTTGCAATCTTCGCACCTTAGAGAGATTTGACCCCTGAGCAGATATTTTGGGCCAAAGATGAAAATGACAGGAAAAAGGTTGAAGCCTCAGTTCTTAAACCACTTTCAACACCGACTGTGTATCCACCCAATACACCTGTCAAGCTTGTCCCCAGGGTTCTCCCAACAAAAAGTCAAGTGAAAATTAATCTTTATACACTTACATAACTTTTTACGGAATTTGACAAAACATGTAAAAAGAGAATCACACCAACAGGTCTCACAGAAGGGGAAAGAGGTTTTGAACAAACAAAAAGATGTTACCTCACTGAAGTCATACCATTTTTCAAAACTCTTAAACAACACTTTGAAGGAGTTCAAAAGGCTCTCTTTAAAGAAGTTAAAGGAATGGAAGAAATTTTTGATCAAATGTCAGCAGAGGTGGACCAGAATACTGTGGACAAGCAATGTGCTAAAATTGAAAGGAAAAACCTTCTCATTGCAAATGAGAATCTAATTGCTAATTGTTTGTCGAATCAATTGATGTTTGTTGTTGAACAATCACGTTGTCTAGATCTTGAAGCTGAGATATCTAAATTAAAAAATGAGAATCAAAAGGATGTTAATAATGAAATGATAAGAGGTTTTAACAAACTTGAGGTGGAATACCTGAATTTGTAATTGAAATATCAACACCTTCAAAAAAACTTTCGAAATAACAAATCACAAACTTCTCAGGATGTTCCTGAATTGGATATCATTTTCAGAATTAAACTTCTAGAAACACAGCTTCAAGAAAAGGACAACGCAATTAGAAACTTGAAAGCTCAAGTCTCTAAAATGAATGACAGAAGTTGTGAAACTTATAATGCTAAAGATGTCACTGCTCTTATTGAACAAAATGAATGCGTTAGAGTGGAACTAGAAAAGGTCAAACAACATTACAAGGAATTGTATGACTCCATTAAGATTACGCGTGTTCACACTAGAGAAAAGACATCTACCATGTTAAATGAAATTGAGAGTCTAAAGGCTCAGTTGAAAAACAAAGTGTCGTGTGTCACTAGTGACTCTGTCAAACCAAAAGTTCTTGCGCCTGGCATGTATGCCATTGATGTTAAACCCATCCCTCATCCCCTTAAGAACAATAGGAGTGCTCATTTAAACTATATCAACCATCTTAAGGAGAGTGTAGAAACAGTTAGGGAGATTGTAGAGGAAGCTAGAGTAGTTAAACCATTGGATAATGCACTTAACTATGCTTGTCAATACACTAAGGCTATCTCCTGACTTGTTAGCATATGTTGAATATTGCACAATCCAAACTATAATAATACATAGATAAAAATTCTCCCTCAACCTTTTTAAAATGAAACATCCAGTTACTATACAATAATAACCCTGAAATCAACTATTAACCACCATACACACACTCCTTGCCCCCCACCACTTACCACCACTACATACCCTTATCATCATCAACATTATACAAACCACATCCACTGACTCACTCTTAACCCCTATCCCTCCCACCCTCCCCAAATTAATGTTTCACTCTATCTCCACAGCTGTCACAGACGCTCCACCCCTCCGTCCCGGAGAGTGACCTCCATGCTCACACCAAACCCAACACCCCCCCACAACACCCCCCCACACACCACCACACCACACCACCACACACCCCAAACCAACCCCCCACCCACCACCACCACACAAACCAAAACCCCCACACCACAACAACAAAACACCAACCACACCCCCCCACCCAACCAACCCCCCCCACAACACCCAACCCCCTAACACCCACCCCACACCACACCACCCCCCACACACACCCCCCCACCACAACCCACAACCCCCAACACCCCACACAACCCCCACAAACACCCCCACACCACCAACACCACAACCCCACCCCCCAAACCCAAAAAACCACAACACAACCCCCCCACACCACAACACCACCCCCCCCAACAAACACCAACACCCCCAAACCCAAAACCCAACCCACCACCCACCCACACCCCCACAACAAACCCAACACAACCCCACACACACCCCAACACAAACCCCAAACCCCCCCCCCCACCAAAAAAATCAACACAGCACACAATCCATCCTCACCCATCCCACCAACAAATCAAACCAAACCCCCCCAACAACCCCACCCCCCCCCACCCCACCCTTCCCACCCCCTCCCCACCCCACCTAACACCATACCCTCATATCTAATCCTACCATACTACTTTATACTTACCCCCCCTCTCTTCCCCAACCAACCCACACCAAACACCCAACAACCCCACCTAACCAACCATAAACCCCCCAATCCCCACACCTAATAACCATACACATTTATTAAACTCCATCTCTCCATCACTTACAAATTATTCCCTCCAACCCCAACCCCACCCCCACCCCCCCCCCCCCCTAACATCAACTCCTCACTCCCTCCCCCCTCCCCCCCCCCCCCCCCCCCCCCCCCCCCCCCCCCCCCCCCCTAGTCAGATATGGACAAAGGTGAAGGGGTTGATTCTAGCATTAGCTCTAAGCGTGTTGTAATTAATTCAAATTCTAAATCTGTGTGCAAAACGTGTAACAAATGTTTAAACTCTGCAAATCATGAAATGTGTGTTGCTAATATTTTGAGTTCTGTGAATGCAACCCCCACTGTTAAAATTGTCTTGAATAAAGGGAAGCAGATTTGGAAACCAAAAGGCAAATTGTCTGATAACAGTTTGAACAAGAGCAAGCAGGTTTGGAAAGCAACGGGCAAAATATTTGCCTTATTTGGTTATGAATGGAGACCCACAGGAAAGAATTCACTTAGGAAAACATTAGTAGGTTATCAATGGAGAACCACAGGAAAGAAATTTGCCTTAGGTGAACTGTGCCCTTTAACTAAGCTTTCTGTGAAATATTCTATTATGTCTGCTAACCAACAGGACCCCAACAAAAATTAGGGAACCAAAATTCCAAACTCTCTATAATCGGTTGTTTTCAAATGCAGGTCGTACAGGTCGTCCTTTGGTATCTGGACTCAGGTTGTTCAAAACATATGATGGGGAATCGTTTAAAGCTCAAGAACTTTGTGGAAAAGTTCATCGGGATAGTCAGATTCGAGAATGATCACTTTGGAGCTATCATGGGTTATGGAGATTATGTTATTGGTGACAGTGTGATCTCTAGAGTATACTATATGGAAGGTCTTGGACACAATCCGTTCTTTGTAGGGAAATTTTGTGATTCTGATCTTGAAATTGCTTTCAGAAAGCATTCTTGCTTTGTTTATGATATGATGGCGTATAGACTTTACTTACGGGGTTATTCATAGCCATCCCCTTTTTGTAACGATATCGATTGATGATATGATGAAGTCTTCTCCAGTATGCTTGTTGTCCAAAGCTTCCAAGACCAAATCATGGCTGTGGCATCGTCGTTTAAACCATTTAAACTTCGGCACAATCAATGATCTTGCTCGAAAAGATCTGGTTAGAGGTTTACCAAGATTGAAGTTTGAAAAAGATCATCTTTGCTCAGCCTGTCAACTTGGAAAAAGCAAGAAGTACTCCCACAAACCAAAATCTAAAAACACCAATATGGAAGTTCTTTATACCCTTCACATGGATCTATGTGGTCCAATGAGAGTACAGAGTATTAATGGGAAGAAATACATTTTAGTCATCGTGGATGACTATTCAAGATTCACATGGGTAAAGTTTTTGAGATCAAAGGATGAGACTCCAGAGTTTGTCATCAACTTTCTTAAGCAAATTCAAGTTGGTCTCAACAAAACAGTCAGATACATCCGAACTGATAATGGAACGGAATTTGTCAACCAAGTTATGTCTAAATACTATGAAGGAGTTGGCATATTTCATCAAAAGTCTGTTCTGAGAACTCCTCAACAAAACGGCGTTGTCGAAAGATGAAATCGTACACTTGTGGAAGCAGCACGTACAATGCTGATATTCTCAAAAGCGCCGATGTTTCTGTGGGCAGCAGCTGTCGCTACTGCTTGTTACACCCAGAACCGATCCCTAATTCATACTCGTCACAACAAAATCCATATGAGCTTGTGCATGATAAGAAGCCCGATCTTACATTTCTCCGAGTATTTGGTGCTCTTTGCTACCCTACAAATGATAGCGAAGATCTAGGTAAATTGCAAGCCAAAGCTGACATTGGGATTTTAGTTGGTTATGCTCCCAATAGGAAGGGTTTTTGAATCTACAAAAAAAGAACCCGTTGAATAATGGAAACAATTCATGTCACATTCGATGAGCTGCTTCAGACAATGTCTCCTTTACACATCAGTTCAGGACCCGAGCCTATGTCAATGACGCTTGGACAATTCAGTTCAGGGCTCATACCTAATCAGGTTAATGCAACTGGTTGTAGCAATTTCACGTATATATAATATATCAAAGTATTTATAGAAATATACAAATAATCCTTGAGGACAAAGATTAAATGCAATTTAAACACAAAAATATATAATATAACACGTTTATTAACCGGTAAGTGATTACCGGGTCGTATCCCAAAGAAATGTGAATTGATACCCTCGATTTAGTTTGGACAATGTTATGAATGATTTTCAACTTTTTGAATGATTTTCTACGACTAAAAACAATTAAAAACAATTAAATGCAAGTAAAATAACTAAACACGCGGACGAAAAACGGAAATGACAAAATAAACCCTAATTAGCACCTTAACTTAGAATTTGAATTAAAAATCTAATTCGATGAGTAAAAATAAAGGGATTTGCAAAATTTGAAAACTTAACGATAAAATTTGAAAGAAATCACAAAAACGAATAACGGGAATCGAAAACCGAGCCCTAAAAGCTAAAATGCTCAACAATAAACATACGAGAGTCAAACTAATTTTCCTACGTTCTAAATGATAAAAGAAAATTTTCAAAAAAAGATTTATATTTTTTTTGATTATTTTTCTATTTTTTATGATTCTTTAAAGTTTTTTATGAAAATTAATGTTTAAAAATACAAAATTAACTATAAAAATTTTAGAAAAATTACAAAAAATATCTTATACTAATTAAAACCTAGGAAAAATAAGCTCGAGATCACAACTTATTAAATAAGCCACGAAATAAGCTGTGACAGCTTAATAAGCTTATTGGGCTAAAATGTATATAAAGAATTGATTGTGCAAGGGTCTTATGAAAAAGACCCAAGGGCACAGCGGTAGTGTGTGGTGTGTGGTGTGTTATAAAGGGTTGAGGTGTTGAGGTCGGGGGTTCGAGTCTTGCTCTCCCCCGACTTCCACTTCCCTTTTTTTATTTTTAAAAACTTAAAAAAGAAAAGTTGTTAAGCACCTAAAGATAAGCAACTTTAATAAAAGCAATATAAGCTGAAACCTAGAAATAAGCACTCAAAAAGCTTTGGAAAAAGCTGTTTACAGAAAGTGGCTTGTTGAGAGCTTAAAAGCTTGTTTACACTAAAATAAGCATAAAGGATCCAAATAAGCACCAAATTACAAACCAAAAGCTGTCCTAGATAGCTTATGATACCTAGCAACTAAATTTTAAAAGATACCTAAGCTAAGAACACTATAAGCTAACTTAATTTGATGATCTAAAAGGCTAACTCAGAAATAAGCATTAAAAATTCAAAATGTAAATAAGCTAAAAAGCTCTATAAGCTATGACAGAAGCTAAGCTTTTGAAATCTAATTACTCTATTAATAAGCTACAAATATAATTGATAAAAACTAATTCTATAAGCTAGAAATCTAAGTTTAAAAGCTAAGATTTAGTTACTACTTTTTTTTGGCTTTTTGAGATTTTTATGAACTTTTAAAAGCTAATGCTTCCTAGTGAATAAGCTAGAATTGTGAAAGCAAGTTTTAATCTATCTAATCCTATATGTAATCTAATTATCTACTGAATTTTAAAGTCTAAAACCTACTTAAGCTATCTTAAATTTGATCAAAAGGACAGCAGTTTTAACTGCTATTAAACCTGTTAGTGTACTTGGTGAAATGGCAAAAACAACTTGCAGGTTACCTTAAGGGTAAAACCTGCATTACACTCTTAAATTGAAAGTGTTTGAACACAACACAAACAAAATCCAAGCTCATAAGAGCTTGGATCCAAAATTCTCTTATTAGCTTTTTGAAAACAAACTCCCCTGGTGTAGGAGAGTAGAAATAAGCCTTAAAATGTTGATAAGCTTAAACTAATCCTACAAACCTTCTAGCAAACCTATTCAAAACTTAATCAAATATGAAATTCAAACTGACCAAAGAGCATTTACCAAATTATTTTGACTTTAGATGGTCAAAACACACTAAACCAAACACTCCTTTAACATTGCCAGATTTCATTTTAGCTTGAACTTTTAAAATCTAGTTAATAAAACCTAAGTACCAGATATCTAATAGCTTATAACAAGCTTAATAAACATAAATCAACAATCAATTAAGCTAGAATCAAAGATCTATAAGCTAGGCTAATTTATTTTTTTGGATTTTATGATTTTATAAGACAAAATGAGAAAAACAAAAATCTAAGCTACATAGACTAAAAACAGATTATCAAATGAAACTAATAAGCACATAAGATGACATTAAGCACAAATAAGCAAGCTAATAAGCAGACTTTTAATTTAGCTTATAATTCTAAAATCTAGTTGATGAAACCTTAATACCAGATAGCTAGTAGCTTATAACTAACCTAGTGAGCTTATTTAAACAACTAGAAAAGCTAGAAACTAAGATCTACAAATTATGCTAACTATTTTTGGTTTTTTAATGATCTATAGAAAATTAATGAAAACTAAACATTTAAACTAATTATCAATTATAAAAGGCATCTAATAACTAAGATAAGCATTAATAAGCACAAATAAACAGTAATAAGCAGAAGTTAAGCAGATTAAGCTAGATATGCAAAGTAAAGCTTATAAAAGGAAAAATGAAACTTACTTGATCCCTTGCTCTAAACAGGGAATACAAATGCTCAATTGAGCTAATCAACAAGCTCTGACTTGTTTATAACAAGCCAGTGGTGTCCATGAACCCTTCCAGATTTGGTTCATCGTCCAATAATAAAGCTGAGGTAATTTGAATTGGAAATTAAGCATAAACAAAAGCAGATTTAAATTTTAAGTAAAAGCTTGAATTAAGACATGAAATGAAACTGAATTTTTAAAGGAAATAATAAGCTGAAAATTAAAAAAAACTAATCTAATTTACTCCTACTCCTAGTTACTCCTTCCCGTGAGTGAGTGAGGCTTTTTATAGCCTGAGTGTGAAGCTTCTAGGCCTTCAATCCGCTCTCCATTTCGTTCAATCATTAGATGTGCATTATAAGTCGTTGGATCAAATCTTAGCTCACACGGATTGCCAACGTGGCAATCCGTGATGTGACATTTGTGTTTCTTTCGTGAGTAGCTCAAGAGTAAAAAACCATTCCCTTTGTGCTTCCTCTCATGTCCACGTGTGATTCCTTCTTGGGGATTGACCAATAGAATTAGTTGATGACGTTTTCACCCTGCCACTATGATTCTTTTGCCTTGAATTACCCTTGTACGCCCTTAATTGTCATTTGCCCCTTGATTTTGACCCTTGTTGAAAAGGAAGAAGAAGGGTGAACAGTAGTAAAACTACTTTTCCCGCTTCTTTTTTACTATAAGGGTGCGTTTGATTATTTTTGACCTGGGTTTGACTTGGGTTTATTTTATAAAAGGGATGGGCCGGGTATTGTGGATTTGGGCCATTTAGGGTTTGTTTTGTAATTTGGTTAAACATGAAGGACTGAATTGGTAACTTTTGGGATTTTTGTCCTTTAGTGATTGACTTTTGTTGACTGAGAGTTGACTTTTTGACTTTGATAGCTTCCTCCCGGCTTTTTGCGTGCTCTTCCGTTCCCGTGTTCGTGTTTGCCCGGTTTTAACCATTTTCTTGTGGTTTTTGCTTTATCCGTACCTGCACATACAAAACACAAAAACAAGCATATCTTTGCCATTTTTATTATGTTTTTGGTCTTTATTGGGTTTATTTTGATATAAAATGGATATGTGTTTTCACACATATCAAAATTCCCCAAACTAAACGATTGCGTGTCCTCACGCAATATTACATGCCTTATAACCAAATACCTCAAAACTTCCCCAAACTAAACCTTTGAAAAGTAGCAAAGATTTTTGTGGAAAAATTAAGAAATCACAAGTTATAAAACACCCCTATTTCCCACTTTCTAAAACCTTTTATTTATTTATTTATTTTTTAATATTATTTTGACTTCCATTTTTCCCATAACTGTTAGGGATCATAGAACAAGATGCATTTCGAATCCGAGAATGCCCCAAAAAAGATAAATTCATCGTTCCCGACTTTTCATATCTAAAGATCACTACAACAAGTACTAGATTGTACATGAAAGAATCAAAAGACTTGCAAGCTGTAAGAGCTTAAGTCTAGTATTTTCAAGGGTGACCTCCCTTAGGGGGAGATTGTTAGATATGAGTAAAAGACTCGGTCACCCCGTATATTTATTGTTTATAATAGTTCGTAGTTTAATAGTTATTCGTATGTCTTTCGGTTTTATGCCGGGTACTAATACTCGGTATTTTGTAAAAACTATATAAGCCTCTTCCAACTTTGGAAGAGGCAAGCTAGTCAATAATCATTTTCACTTTAACACATACACATTCTCTCTCTAGAAAATCTCTCTATGTGTTTCTCTCTCTAGAAACTAGCCCAATCACAAGAATCATCACCGTGTTATGAATTAAATGATCCTACAGAAACACTATAGCATTGCTCTCCGATCCACACCCAAGAATCGTCTCCCAAACTAATCTGCAACCTTTTGACAGGCTTGATGGTTAGACCAAGAGCAATTGCTAGTTTTTTCGAGATAAAATTATGTGTGGCCCCACTGTCTATTAAAATCAAAATTGGAATACCATTTAGTTCCCTTGCTAATTTAATAGTCTTCAAATTAGAAGAAGAAATTGTAGGGTAACCATTGAGTTCTAGAGCCAAACATTTACCATCAGCCTCCTCCTCGTCTAAAATTGCTTCTGCTAGCTGAATTTCACCATTATCATCAAGCTCCTCTCCCTCAGCGAGCAACAATATACGAAGTGTTCCCTCTGAGCACTTGTGTTGAGGGGAGTATTTTTGTCCACAACTGAAACAAAGACCTTACATCTCCTGTCTTCCCATACTCCTTCTTTGAATGGTGACTGGTGATCAGTTCCAGAGAACTAACGTAGACGTGGGGTTAGGTCTATCATTGGAATGTATCAACAGTTTGATTAGGTTGAGTGGCTTTAGATGACGCTCCAAAGGATGAATAAGACTGTATTGTCTTGTCAGGCCTTGAGCCTATTTCGCGTGGGCTGTTCTTCCAAGATTGGGTCTGGTAATACTCCTTTATGCCCAATAATGGACCTAATTTTGCACGTGTGCCTGACTTACTCTCGTTGAGGGTAGTAGCGATTTCCACATTTCGGGCAAATTCCATAGCTTGATCACATGTAAGCGGATTCAATGTTCTCACCCAACTGCGTATGTCATTTTTCAAGCCCCTTAGAAACATTCCAATTGACTGTTCTTCATATTGGTTCGGAATCAGAGCTGATAAAGCTTTAAACTCTTCAATATACTCATCGACACCCTCATCCTGGTAAAGGGATCCCAAAGCTTCGTGGGCATTTCGAAATTTGGTACCGCTAAATCGAACCATCAACTTGTCTTTAAATAAATCCCAGGTGGTATTCGGGTGTTTAATCATCAAATTGGTATACCATTTAAGAGTTGGCCCATCCATACACACTTGAACAAGATTTAATTGCTTATCCAAAGGGGTTTTATGTACCTGATAATACAACTCAGCCCTGGTGATCCACCCTCTAGGATCGATGCCTTCAGAAGGCTGATAAGGGTAGTTTGGACTTTGGCAAGGAAAAAAAAATAAAGGAGGATTCATGAGATTTCACAGAAAATTATTTCTACAAAAAAAAAACAAAAAAAAAAAAAAATAAAAGCCATCAAACCTTGAGTGAATTTGACCCCTGATGCAGACGCATCATCATCAACAGTCCCTATGAAAGGCGAGCCATCATCACTAAACCTTGGAAAAGGGCGCTTTTCTTGTTGCTTTTGGTATCCAGACATTACTTTCTCTAATGATTTAGGCAGTTCGTTGAGAACTTCCTTCATCGATACGACCGTTTCTGATAATTCTTTCATCTGGGTAGAGAGAAGCTCTATCTTCTCGTCTTGAGCATTGATTCTTATCTGCAAATGAGTTCCCACTTGAGTCTCAGGTTGCACCATGATTTTCCCGGCAATGGAACCAAATTTTTAGGATAAAACCAAGAACATGTAAAGTAATTGCAACCGGATAGGATGATGATTTTATTGAATGGAAATAGGAAAGACAAACTCAGTAGAGAACCAACTAGGTTGAATTCTCACTGCCCAAGCTAATAAGCCGAATCAAAAGAAAATACACTCAAAAACATAACCCTCTCACTAAGAACCTGTAACTATATATTTGAAAGCCTTTCTCTTTCATCATAATAGCAACCTTTTGCCTTTTTCCTCTTCATTTGTCCTTTCTTAAATATTTCCTCTTATAGACTTTCCAAGTTCCCGGTCCAGCAGGTATATCCAAAGGTTCTATATTGTCGTTTTCCTTATCACACACACTGTGTTTCTCTCCTACCATCGTTTGGTATTATGACTGTCACTATTACCAATCCATCATCCAATGTAAACAAAATCTGCAACCTCCTGATATTTTATCATTAATGAGAAGATCCCAAACTTGAAAAACACATACATCGACCAAGTACAGAGATAGTCTAGAGTGATTATGTTTACCTTCCTAGTGCCATCAATAGTTGTAATGATATCTTTTACTTGTAATGCCTTTAGTTTAGCGAATTTACTTAACATCATCATGAGATCTTTGTTTAAAGCTATTCAGTTTTCTTAATATTGACAACAGACGAATAATAATCCAGGAGTGTGACCATTTATAATAATGTTGATAAGCATTAAAATGAGCTATACCAAACACCCTCTTATTAGTGGTCACATAATCAGTTTTGGAGGATAAGTTTCATAAGAGCTGCATCAGAAATAATTATACAATACACTTGATTATTCGCATTTTCTTTGACTATTTTTCATCACAAATACTCAAACATGTGGCTATCTGATTATTACAATATCGAACATATAGCAGGCACATTATGAGGTCCGTCCCAAATCACGTTCTAGATCTAGATACTTGCATTATGCTTAGTTAACGAACTCTGCTACATATATATAATTAAAAAACAAACTTTCCTCGACTATAATTATTATTTAAAAATAGCAACTCGATATTTAAGGGAACAAATATAGAGCTCGTAAACACGAAAGAAATTGTCCCAAATTATAATATCGACACTTACTAAACACCAAGAACCGTAGATTATGTTGCATCCTTCAAAGTAATGTTTATCCATTACTTAACCAAAAACATAACACGGACAAAGGAACAGTTAACAATACGATAAATTTGAGAATACGATTGTTTTTCCATGCAAAATTGATGATGTTTAAGATAAATGAATCAATGAAGATTGAACTTACATGTAATAATACAAAACATAAAGTGTCTCCTGGTTATACCAACACGCGAGAAGCAAAATCACAATATAAAAATAAATGTTTCCTTGTCTTACAAAGACGCTCCTAAAAGCCTGCTCGTGCAACTAAAAAAGTAAAAAGTAGAATATTATACCCCGGTCATAATAGGTGGGTTAATTCCCTCTAATCCTCATCATATTCGCATAATAAAATAATAAACATATTCGCATAATAAGATAATGAATATTATTACAACATCCAAGCAGCCCCTAGCTCATATCAAATGACATCAATATATTAACAAATGTAAAAACACAAACCTCCAAATTGAATGAACTTTCAAACAAAACAATGAATAAATCTTCAATTAACTAAAAAACAACGAAGGGATATACAAATAAAACTCTAATTTATCAGTCAACTGAGATATACAACTAAACAATAAGCAACGGATATTAGGAGATTAATTCAATTAATTAACTAAAAAATATAAAAAAAGAAAAGAAAATTGAATTAGAGTTTATATTGATTCGATACAAAGTATTACCTTGTTCAAATGAGTAAATTTGATAACTGAAAGAAAAATGTTTTACCCACAATTATTGAATTTACTCGACCGAGGGAATGAAGTTTCGAGCGCAGGGTTTTGTGTTTTGAGAACTGGGTATTTTCCCCCCTAAGATTAGGGTTTGGGGAGAAGAGTCTATGACTCTTTACGGTTTTGGGTTTAATCATAATTGGATTTGAACTGTAGGTGGGTGGACAGATTGGTTAAGCTATTGTTTTTTTCTAATTTTTAGTTTTGACCTTTAAGTTTTGTAAATCTCTTCCACTTTTGTCAAAGTTTATTTCTTTTAGTTTTTGACACTAATACTTTTTTGTTTGTTTTTTTCTCCTCAAGTATGAAAACGAATTTTTAATCTTTTTTTTGTCAAATTAAGAAATATTTAAACCTTTTAATTAAATATACTTAAAATAATACATGGTAATTTAAAAGAATGTTTCTTATTAAGGAAACAATCTTTTTTTTAAATAGAAAGTTTTCCACTTTGCGTTTTGCTTTACTCGTAAATGACAAAAAAATATATGTTATTTATATAATTTAAACATTCACATAATTGTACATTCCTGACCCCCTGTCGTTTATTTTAAAGTTATTAGGTAGTTTAGGGTGTGTTTTAAAAGTTTTTTTTTTAAAATATATATATACATTAAACTTTAACTTTTTTTATAAAATCGTATGTATGTCAGAAACATTGCAATCTTGGGCTCGTTGTGTTCTCAAATCGAAGATCTTCCTGCGTATTTTTTGATTTGAATGAATCGGTAGATATGTTTTATATATTTGATAAATAAAGTTTATTATATTAAAAAGTCATAAATAGTAAAAAGTTGAGGGTACGTTTTGTAAATTTACTTTTTTTCTATATATATTAAATTTCAACATTTTTTATAAAATCGTGCGTATGTCAGAAGCATTGTAGTATTTAGCTCGTTTTGTTCGCAATTAGAAGATCTTTCCGATGGTATTTTTTATCTGAATGAATCGGTAGATATGTGCTATATATTTGATAAATAAAGTTTATTATATAAAAAAGTCGTAAATAGTTAAAAGTTGAGGGTCCGTTTCGTAGGTTTTCCTTTTTTTCTTATTCTTGGGCCGGCAGAAGTCATTTTTTTTACGTTGGGCCGGTTGGGCCAATTTTTTTTGCTTTCGGTAAAACTACATCGTTTATGATCGGAAATGATATATATTATAATAATTCAATCTATATCTATCTATTTTATTTTTATATAATAAAACAAGCTTTTTTGACAACTCTTTGAAGCAACAGGACCATTAAATTTCGTTGTCGTGTCACTCTCATATCAACTCTCACGAATGGTATGTACAACATTCAATAGCACATATAATAAAGGAGACTTTAAAAAGACCATGAATGCGCCTCTTAAATAAAATCCTGAATTTTAAAAGTGTCTAAGTTAGTCATTTTACATGAATTACTATTTTCGGATTCATGGTTTAACTATGAACTTCTATATGTTACAATTTTAAGAGTAACACCGTGTATATGTTACGATTCTATATGTTGTTCAACTAATTAGCGAAAGTTTGACAAATCATAAATTACGATTCTATATGTTACAATTTTAAGAGTAAAACCATGTAAATTATTAAAAACCTATTAAGTATGTTGTTTAACTTATTTTTGGTAACTTTGATACTATATAATACACATACCTTTGTGTGAATTCTACACATTAATCTTTCACAAATCACTTTTCACTGTCTAAAAAAGCTATGGCTACATTGGTTTCTGGTTATATCAATTATTTTTCTCCTGTGAAGGACAACATTAAATTGCGTGTCTGAATTCATCGTACTTGCCTGCAGCCATTGTATAATAAACAACACATCACGAACATGGAGTTTGTAGTCATGGACGAGTGATGACATCAAATAACGTCTATTTTATAGCATCATTTATCCTATGTAAATTGCCCATTTTGTATAATTATTGCATGACTTGGTACTTAATTGCTTAAATTTGTTATTTTTAGTAATTATGGAGCAATTGGTGAAGTTTAGCTAAAAGTCATGCATTTTGGACCTTAAACGAAGAAATCTAAAGATTACTGTTCTGACAACCCAATACGACGTATCCAACAAAGAAGATATGGCGTATATGTGCCTGCACTTCACAAGAAACCACGAAGATTTGATGACTAATACACCGTATCCAGAAGAGCCTATACGTCGTATCGAAGATCGAGTATTGGAAGATTCTAGAAGATATCAAACATGGTCCCTACTCCAAAAAATCCCTAATACGCCGTATTAAGCTCATTCAATAGGGCGTATGGACCATATTCCAGGCCCTATAAATACATACCCTAAATATGAGTTTTAGGAGACCAAAAAAGCAGTGACGAATCCTTAACCATAAAAGTCAATTTTCAAAAAGGAAGAGAAGCCAAAAAGGTTAAGCAAAGTACTTCAAATCATAGGGAATACCTTGTAATCATCTATACTCTAAAAATCGTTCAATTTTTGGTATCATTCGTTTAACTCAGTTAGTTTACCTTGGTTGTTCGATTATTATGTTTGTATTCGTTACAATGGTTATTGGCTAATACCTTTGGGTATTAGCCATGTTTATGATAATTTAATGTTTGGTTTGTTTATATCGATTGCATTCTTATTTGTTGTGTGTTGATTATGTTTATCAATTTATACTCTCTTATGAGCTTAAGTATGCGGCCTATCATTCAACTGGGTCTAGGAATACAAAATATAGAGTTAGCTAGATGTCGGGATAGCTCTCCATATCTGCGATTTATATATCTAGAATTATAGGATCACAAATATTGACATATCTTTGCCATTAGTTTAGTGAACAAGTTGGACTAGCATGTGAAATGAGATCAACAAATAATGTTCCGATTCCATTGGTAAAGACCCGGATACTGGACTACTAGTATATAAAGAGCCGTTAAGTAGTAAGTTAGTAAAGTCTCGTTGAGCTAGGGTTTAATAATATCACCATTATTAATCTCCTAAGATAGATTATAATCAGCACGATTGGGCCCCTTTCTGGGATGTTGTTTTTAATGTGACAGGGAATTAGCATGTTAGGTTTTAGGAAGAAGTATCGCCTAAATCTAGGAATGATATATCGACAACAATAAGACAATCATTGCACTAATAAACAAACTTGTGTTCTATTTGACTAAATATGGTTAATACGATTCCCATACAATAGGCTTGATCGCTTCTCCATCTTTTGATTATTTCTTGTGTGTGTTAATTTGTTCTTACTAGCTTAATCTCCAATAACCCTTTATGCCAGTCTTTCTCAGACTACCCCCCCCCCCCTTTTACGTTAGAATTAGGACTAACTTAGGATTAGAACTAACATAGATAACTAAAATACTGGTAGACTTAGGAATTAATGTTCTCACTCTTAGTGATTGACACTCTACTTACCAGCGAACCTACAACTGATAGAGTACACTGCCCATTAGTGTTTGTTAATATGTGATGTGTCGTTGTGTAGGTGTTATTTTATGTATCAAGTTTTTACTATTTATTTTATGCCGACTATACCTAAAAACAACACTTTAACGGGCAGTGTACCCGGTCAATTGTAGTTTCATTGGTAAGTAGGGTGTCGAATCAATAAGAGCTGAGGCGTTAATTCCTAATTTCTTCAGTATTTTATTATCTAGTTAAAACCTAAAAACTAATGATCAAAGGGGGGTTTTAGCTTGAGAGACTGGCACGGTTTTGTGTATTAACCTAAGGTTTTGATGACAAGTAAAGCAATAAACACACACAAGAAAACAAACAAAAGTTCTTATTTTACCTTTCCCAGTAATTTTTCCTCCTTTAGAATTACCTCCAAAGGCAACAAATCCTCCATTAATTTCTTCATAATCTGTAAGATAGGATCTGTTTCCTGTCATGTGCCTAGAGCATTCACTGTCAATCACTCCTTTATCCTTTAAATCTTGCTGTGGATTGCCCTGCATATAATGGTAGGAAAATTAGTTTTTTTGGGGACTCAGGCCATTACTGACTTGGATCTGCCTTGTGCATCAATATAGTCAAATCTTTTAAAGGACATTGATGCACTATTGTTTCTAGAGACATGGTCTAAGACTTTATGTTTTGGTCTCTAAACCCAACATGCTGAGGCCTTAACATCATTTCCTTTGTTTCCCTTAACAACACTAAGAACTGCTTTTGGCCTAGCAGTATTAAATACTGCAATTGGCCTAGCAGCATTAACATTTTTATCATTAACAATATTAACCCTCTTATTAAAATTACTGTTATTTGCTACTGTTATTTTGTTAAAAGGCCTTCTAGCAGTTGAATATGCATTATTAATAACATTTTTCATGGGTCCTGCTGAACAGTATTAACTGGTCTAACAACATTAACTGAAATTGGGCCAGACCTCGTTAAGACTGTTCTTGGAACCATGTTCCTTTTTGGACTGGGGGTGAGTTAATTTAGAGAAATTTGATTTGTTCACCCCTTTGGACATTGATCCAAACTGGTTTTAGCAAATCATCTATTATTTATACCAGTTATTGAATTCTTTCTTCAAATTGATCATTAACTACCACACACCATGACAAGCTTTGTTGAACATCTCAAAATCACTCCCTAATTTTTGAGACATCTGTTGGTTCCAGTTTCTCTTGTTCCCTCTAGGACTAGGTGTGTTTTGCCTATTTTTATCAACTGATGTTTTCCTAGGAGATTTTACTTGCTCAGTAGACTTAACAAAGTTTATCTTAACAAACTAGGTTTATTAAACATCTCATATGTTTTTACTTAGGAATACTTTTCTTCATCAATATCAGATAACCCAAATCCTTAATTATTGGGGCTCTATATATTTTCTAGACAGTCTCAAGGTTCATTAGTCTTCAACTGTAGGCTTTTCATCTACTAGACTCACTAAAAGGACTCATTACATCAACTTAATCATCTAGATATAGATAACTAAATCAGATTCTTGGTGGCATAAACATTACTGTTTAGGGAGGTGGGACAGCATTATACTAATCTATTTTTACTTTTCCAGTTATCTGTCTGTATAGATGTTTACTATGGTTTTTTTGATGAATTTTCAAATTTTTGTAAGTAATGCTTGAACTCATCTTTTCTTTTGTAGCCAACTCTAACTTCCTTTTAAGCTCTGTAATATCTAAATCTCTTAAATAGATTTCACATTTTAAGAGTTTTATATCCTTCCTCATACACAGACTATTTTTCTTAAAAGGACTAAATGTCTTGCTTTTATAGATTCCTAAAACATGTTTTATAAGGGACATAAACTTATCCTAGTTGTTCTTAAGTTCTTTAACTAAGTGTTCATTTTGTTCTTTTAGATATTATTTCAAATTCTATAACTTAGATGAACATCAATTTGAGTCATTAGATACCTTAGAGTTTGTAGAAGAGGTTGAACTTGTTGAAGAATAAGCCATAAGAGCAAAATTGGTTGGACCTTCTCTGCTTGTCCTAAGTCCATAGACAACATCCCATCACACCTGAGACTTCTTAGATTTGAGTAGTTCCTTCAAATAGCACTGTCCTTCTTGGTAGGCTCCCTGTTCTTGCTGTCTTGATTCCTGGGTGCTCTACACTCCCTTGCAAAGTGTCCTCTCTTGTGGTAGTTAAAACACTCCACCTTGGACTTGTCAAACCCAATTCTTTCTTTGTTGGCCATGTTTAGCTTCCTTCCAGTATACTTCAGGAATCTTCTTGCCTTCATAGTCAGCATAGCAATGTTCTACCTCAAATCTATCTCTTCTAGATCATCAGGATTGATTTGTTATAGATCTTCATTATCTAGCTGTAGAATACTTGGTTGGCTAGCAAAGAAGGAATAAATCGTAGCATCACTCAAATTTTCAACAGTTATTAAGCTATCAGCAGCACCCTGAGTGCTAGCAGTATTAACACCCTAAGTAGTATTAACTACTCTAGATGCACTGTTAGTTCTGCTAGAGGACAGAAAGGCTACATTATGTGAGTTTGTGGTTGAGCTACATGTCCCATTGACCTCTGATTTATAAGCCTTCAGGTTGTTGAAGAGGTCATCCAAACTCAACGTCTCAATTTGGTTTGTTCCTCCACATAATTAGTATGCATAGTCCTTTTTTTTTTTTTTTTTTTTTTTTTTTTTTTTTCTTTGGGTGACAAACTTCTCAAGAACTTCTGATTGATGTCTTCTTGAGGGATAACTTCACCATTCATCTCCAGTTGAATAATTAGCTTTTGAAGCCTTTCATAGGTTTGCTAAATCACTTCTGTGTTGGATGCAACAAAGTTTTCATTATGCTGCTTCAGAAGTTTTTTCTGAGTTTTCTTTGTAGCAGTATTACCTCCAAATCTGTTTTCAATAGCCTGCATCAGTGTCTTAGCATCCATGTATGAGTTGAACTTTTTTGATGTCATTAGGTAGGCCTCAACAAGTGTTCTTGCCTTCAACTCTAACTTCTTTGTGCCTTCTCTTCAACACTTGTAGGAGGGATAACAGTCTCCTTACCATCAACAGTTTTTGTTACTATAGGTGCATTATCATTTTCTACGATCTCCCATAAAGTGTAATCAATGCACTGTAGGTATTGCTCTATCCTCATCTTCCAGAGATCATACTCACCAGGTTAGAGTATGGGTAACTTCATGGTTTGAGTAGATTGAGAGTCCATTGCTTCTTGAAATAGTAGATCTTGTGTGTGGTAAAGTTTCCTCTTATTTAAAGCTTCTCACAAGCTCTGATACCACTTGTTGATCCCAATAAAATAGATCTTGCTTAGCTTGTATAAGCCTAAAGTCTGTAATGAATATATCCTAATAACAAACTATGATAGAAATTTGATTGTGAATATCAAAGACTTTACGAATTAGTCAATGATACTAAGAAGAATTTCAATGAAACAATAATAAATAAGATTAACAACAAACAGTTTACCAAACTTTCAGCCTCAATATAATACGAACACTCTTAATAGTGTTAGGGTTACAAAACCTTGAAGCTAATTGATATCAAAAGATTTCTAGATATCTAACTCTATGCCCTAGGACCTCCTTTTATACACCAAGGAGTCCTAACCGGCTTACAATATTTTCCTAAGTTATCATGATATTCTAAACAAATAACTTATACGTATCTTTTACAAAAATATCTCATACTTATCACATAAGCAATCTTTATCTTTTCTCTGATAAGTCTTTGATCTCTTCTCTGTCAGCATAAACTCTTCCAGCAGTTGTAATCTTTAAGCAGTTGTAACTTTTACACCAATAGTAGTAACTTTTGTACCAGCAACACTAACTATGTACAAGCAGCATTAACTACTTAGAAAGTTTTCTTCAATCTTCATTAGCAGTACTAAGTTACACTAGCAGTAGTAACTTGCAGTAGTAACATATACTAGCAGTAGTAACTTATACTAGCAGTAGTAACTAGCAGTACTAATATACACTAGCCAAGTATGTAACTTACACTAGCAATATTAACTAGCAGGCTAACTACTTAGCATTATTTTATTTAGCTTACTAACATCAACTAATTTATTATTTAGCGCAGTAACTAATACTTAACAGTCTTAACTTCCACTTAGCAGTAGTAATTTCCAAACAACATCAAGAGGCTTTTAATCCAACAAATTGATTATTTGTTAATAATATATGATTTATTATTTTTATTGATTATATAATGTTATTTCTATAAATTGGTTTATATTGTTTTCTATAAAAAAGTGGCAACAAGTATATAAAATAGTGCATTAAGGTTTTATAATCCTCATTTCTTTTTCGTTTTAACTTAAGTTTTATACGTTTATTATGTATACGGTTTATATTAAGAAAATCTATCAGAATAATTATATTTATAATATTTTAGATACTGATGAACAGTAAATTGTACTATTTTTGTAAATTTTATAAAATTACTTTTATAAAATTAATTGTAGTAAATTTGTAAACATCATAACTCATTCGTTTTAATTCCGTTTCGCTTGTTCTTTACATGTATGGATTCGTGACGAGATAAACTATGCAAATAAAATACTTACTGAATTTATAAAAATATATGTCAACTCAAAAAAGTCAAAACAATTTATAAAAATGTTTTTATAAACTTAAATCTTGCAAAACTCGTAACTTATTCGTTTTAATTTCGTTTTTCATGTTACTTATATGCTTGGAATCCTCATGACAAGTACTATCATTATAAAATATTACCATTATTTTACCAGACCTGAAACAATGAGGATTTTTTTTAAAATAACTTTTCTAATAAACTCTTTTATATATTTATATTATCGTATAACTTGTAAATGTTATATAATTTTGGTTTTAGCTCACGGTTTTTCAATGTTTCTTATATGCTTACGATCCTTGTTAATATGTACTAATTTAATATAATGTTTCCAATATTTTTATACCACAATGATTACTAAATGAATGTTTAAAACATCCACACTTTTATTTTTTGTTTATAAATTTGGTTTTTATTACTTATTCCATGGTCATTTGTTTTAGTCTTCTTCATTACCTTTATACTTACAAGTCTTGAATATTTTGAGTCCTCTAAATTGTGTATTAATGATTTTCAAGATAAAATGTCTCACTTTATTTGTGTATCAACTGGGTTAATTAATCTTATTTAGTATGTAATTTTTATTACTAAGCACATAATTAACCAAACAATTAATTTATAGTATTTTACTTGTGTTATATCAATTATAACATATTTCCATTATATAATTAAATAGTTGAACCATAAATTTTACCATTTATATTTTGTAAATCATTATATATAACTCTAGGCGGTGATTACATATATAAATGTATGTAAAATAGTAAATGAATAAAATGAAAGATTAGGGCTTAGCTAAACCTTAGAGAAGGTGTTTCAGAAAATGAAGAAACACAAGTCAAACCCAAAATTTAAAAACCTTAATCAAGGAAACTGATGGTGTCATTGTGTAGTGTTGGTATATGTATCAAGTTTTTTACTTTATATTTTATGCCAATTATACTTAAAAATAACACTCTAACATGCAGTGTACCCGATCAATTGTAGTTTCATTGGTAAGTAGGGTGTCAATCACTAAGAGCGAGAGCATTAATTCCTAATTCTATCAGTATTTTAGTTATCTAAGTTAAACCTAAAACTAATGCAAATGGGGGAAGGAGTTGAGTCTAAGAGACTGGCACAGAACAATTTTGTGTATCTAACCTAAGGTTTTGATGACAAGTAAAGCAATAAACACACATAAGAATACAAGAAAACGATAGAGAAGCGGTTGAGAACTAATGTAAGGAAAAAATATCTAGCATGAATAATTCGATAAAACGCAGGTTTGTTTATTTAGTGCAATGATAAACTTATCTCAATGGGCATATCATTCCTAGACTTAGGCGATACTTTTTCCTAAGACCTAGACATGCTAATCCTATCACAATTAGACGCAACCGCATAAAGCATCCTTATGTTGATTATAATCTATCTTAGGAGATTAATAATGGTGTCTTACTAAACCTTTGTCATAGAGACTTTACACCAATTACGCTTAACGACAATTCTTTATTTACTAGTAGTACCAGGTCCGTAGTCCTTACAAATGGAATAAGAACGTCTCGTCTGTTACCATGGTCGCTTATAGACTCAACTATGCTCACTAAACTAAAGGCAAGGATTGGTCAATTTTTGTGATCCTATGATTCTGGATATAGAAATTGAGTTTGGTGTGCTTTCCCAGACTCTTAGCCTACGCCCAACAACACCGAAGTTGCAGCACATTAAATTGTAGGACTAGTACACCTGTTGAAGGTTAGGTCGACATACTTAGCACGTAAAACGAATATATATTGCATAAATTTAAACAACATTCAATGATAATTAAGCATTCAAGATACAAACAAACTAAAGATTAGCATTCTTCATAAAACATGTTGTACTAAAGGTATCCAGCTGTGATTGTCATTGTAAAAATACACACGGTGTGATATATAAACGATTAAAATAAAGAAACCTTAATCGAATGCGTATTTAGTGGCGCGAAGGTTACAAGAGTTTTCCTATGATCTTGAGTCTCTTTTTTGACCTTCTAGGCTCTTTTATTCGTCTCTTGGTCGACTTGGTGGTTTAGGGATTCACTTGCATACCTCAAACTGAGTTTAGGATCGTCTATTTATAGAGTTTAGAAACTCGTCGATACGCCGTATAGAGCAATGTGGGATACGGCGTATTGGGGATTTATTAGAGTAAGGACCACATTTGATGTCTTCCAGAATATTTTATTACTATATTATCAATACGGCGTATTGATGTCTCCTAGATACGGCGTATTAGGTCTCCAATCCTTCGTGGTTATTTATGAATTGTTGCCCCGAACGCCATTTCTTCATGATGGATACTTTGTATTAGGTATAATCTGCTTGTTCTTCTTGTTGTCCAAAAGTATTATTTACGGAGTATCGCTGATGTTGATACAGTGTTTCTTCAAAGTCTGGCAACTGGTCTTTTAATTTGGTCAAACTCTTGGGATTCGTCGTATAAGTCCTAGAATATTCGGCGGTTTTGAATGTAGATCGTAGGACTTTCTCAAACTCTTCAATTATGCTCCAACAAATGCTGTGCCCTTTTTTCATAACTTCACCAAGACTCCATAATTACTGCAATTCTCAATTACAAACGATTAATTAACAATTCTTTACTAATCATACAAATAATTGGTAATATACATGGGAATAAATGAGGCTTATTTAAATAGACTTATTTGTATGTCATCCAAATATCCACCCATTGAATCCTACTTGTCCTCAAGTTGCCTTTAGAAGTTTTATAATAATGCTTCCCTAAGGAAATGTTTTGTTAAAGCATTTATTTGTATATATTACAATTAAATAAACCAAACACCTCTCGAAAATAAGAAGATGAATATCAATCAAACCACTCCAAGTAATCTACGGTGGTAACATGTAACTAATTACGCCTCAATTTCTCGGTCATTGACGAGTATTTATATCTTAAGGCTTGGCATACAAATCTCCACTTTACTATATAGCCAAGGGGGAATATCACCCTTTATAAAGGTAAATATGGGTTTTTGTATGAAAAGGCTTACGGTTGATCATTTCTACCATTCTTTCACTAGAAGTACCACTCTATACAAGGCACTGAAGCGAACATACTTGGCCGCAACGATGGAATAGACATGTGTGTTCGATCACATCCTCATTCGAATTTAACCAACGGTTAAGATGGAGAATGATATAGGGTAGGAACCTTCTAACTTTCACCAAAAGTCATAAACCAATGAGGCAGCTGAGACATGCATACATGACCGTAATGACAGAATAGACATGCACGCTCAATCACATCCTTATTCGCGTAAAACCAGCGGCTAATCATTAGGTAAGAGGGAAGTAATTGTTTTTGTTTTCTTGTTAAATAAAAATCAAGAAACAAATAGATTAAACCTAAAGTACAAGTTGCTAGACACTTTTTCCTGACCGTTACCATGATAAAGACACAACTATTTACAACGTCTTGTCATAGACTAAATAAAAAATAACCAAAGTGAGCATTCCCATAACGGTCATATTCCAATCATCCCAAAACTTTACATACTCTACAAGGTAAGTGGCGAAATCTTCCACTTTGTACAATACTCTACATCGTTGATTTTTGTTGTGTATCAACGAATAATCGATCCTTCGTGTAATTCCTTCGGTAGTTGCAAAACGATTATCTTCAAACATTCTTTCTATCCTTTTTTTATTGAATTGTTTTCTCATTTTTAGATTTTTTTTGCTAACAATACTTCATATATCCGGTGTAGTTTTCACCATCTTCTACGATCATAAATAATTTCGGATAATTACTTCGGTTTGTTCTTCGTTCTTTGAATTCACCATAATTGTGATGGTAGTAAAATCAATGGAGTTTTGGACTACTAATATTCACATTCATTTGCAATGTGCAAAATTTTACATTTAAGCAACTAGCATCTATAAATTAAACTTAATTAAGAGGGTAGGTTAAGGTGTAAGGGTGTAACGAAACAAATAATTGGTGTAGTTCCTAAAGGATTGGCTCTACGGGTTGTTATAATGGATCTTCACTCTAAAGATGAGAGTGGAAAAGGGTTTAAACTAGAGGTTAACTAACTGGTGTAGTTAGTTAATAAGCAACATGGAAAGGTAATTTTGGGTGTAATCCTAAAATTTTTACCATGTAAAACAAGTTTCTTTATTAAATGCATATTATCGTTTATTTATCGTCTTGAAGAGATATACCAAGCAGTTCTAAAGTCTACAACATCACCGGCACACTCATATTTTCTGGAATTTGGGTAAACATTTAGAAACGGATAAGGTTAAATTCTTACAATATCTAACAAGGGTTATTGTGTGCAGGTTATGTATCAAGTAATTTCACAAAAGTATACTTGAATTTTTTTTAAATTTGAGCATAATTTAAGCATTTTATTGTAAAAAAATAGGACAAGTATATATTCTAATTCCCATCCCCCACTTGAATTATACAACATCCTCGTTGTATAGATAAAACATTAAGTACGGGAATTAAAAAGAATTAGAATGAGAAACTCCCCTGATATTTGCTCGGTAGATTTTCCATGTTGAGTTTAATTAAGCAAGATTGTGTTGAACATCCGCCTTGAAGTTTCAAGACTCCAACACTTCAAGATCTCCAGATTTGTAAATTCTCCAACAATATTCATCGATATTTCTTTCACGAGGTCATGTGTAAGATATAAGAAAAACAAGTGCAATTTCTATCTCCGTGTATTCGTTGGTTAGACTCGAAATAAACACCTAAAAACTGTACAGGAAGTCGATACGCCATATCCATTCCCCATGATACGCCGTATTGATACTTGTTGAATACGTTGTATTCGTTTAACGAATACGCCGTATCGAATGTGCTGAAAATAAAGACTGGATAATGTCCACATAGTCGATACGCCGTATCTATGGGGTTTGGATACGCCGTATAGAAAATCTAGGAAGACAGAATCGATAAAAAATGAAAATACATTCCGGGTTGTCTCCCGGCAAGCACTTTTGTTTACTGAAAAGTCTTTATGTTAGACTTGCCCCAATTTAATCCCATCCTTATAAAACAATTTGGGGTCGAACGGGATGCACAAGTGACACATCACATTTCTTTAATTTGGAAAATGAATGGACATTCCCTTTGTTAAGATGTTTCTAGTCATGTTATTAAAATTTTAAATCCCTTGATAAAAGTTTCAAGTTTTGAAAAAATTTAATTATATAATCTGAATTGTTTCCAAAAGATTATATGACCCATGTGCATAGGCACCAACATTGGAAATTATTACATCAGGTAACAATTTGCCAGATAAATCCCCATAGAGTGTTCAATATCGATTTTATCATCATCATTGTCCTTATCCGATTTTAAATCATCGGGATAAACTACGTTGAAAGGAAATAGATCATTAAAGTTTAAAACGTTTTGTTCCTCTTCATCATATTCAGACAATGATGTTTCAAAAAGACTGCATTATATCGATATCATTGTCATCATTGTCTTTTTCTAATTTTAAATCATCATGACGAATAATGTTGGAGGGGAATAGATCATTAAAGTATAAAATATTTTGTTCCTCTTCATCATATTCAGATATTGATGTTTCATTATTTAAATTAAATTCATCAATATGATGAGGGTTTAAGGTCGGTTCAGTTAATAAATCTGATTTAGACGTTTGACCATCATTGTAAACAATGGCTGGAAATTCGCTCTCAAAATCTTTAAAGAAGTCTAAATCATCAATATAACTGGTCGTAGGCTTAGGTGATGGGATTGAAGGCATGACCTTTTCGTTATCATTTTCTGAATCCGTTTTCAAATCGTTGACAGAAATTGTTTTATAAGAGAACGAGTTTTTGTCATAAATTATTATGTAATCCTCATCGTCGGATTCGTCAAATGATATTCTAAAGTCGATTTCATCTTTAAAAGGAGTACTTACTTGGGATTTGCACTGAAGTGCATCCTGTGGTGCAAAGGCATCGTTAGTGACTATAGTTGGGAATTCAGCTTCCATTGAGCTAAGGTCATGAAGATCGTCATCAATCCTGATCTTCCCATATGTAGCAGTTTGCCAGTTAAATACCCGACCACGCCTATGAGCTTTTTCTTCTTCAAGCTTGATATATTCTTCTATATTCATGTTGGGGTCATCCATTTTGAAACAATCTTACTGGAAAAATAGATAAATAACCAATACGTCGTATTCAGAAGACTGAATACGTCATATCACACAAACATAATAAACAAGAATACAAATAATTCTAAACTACACTACTCCTAAGGGCTTAATCTAATGTAAAAAACCAAAATATCAAATAAAAATCAAGATTAATTTTCACTCCCCGGCAACGGCGCTAAAAACTTGTTGTGTTGTTATGTAGGTGTTATTTATGTATCAAGTTTTACTATTTATTTTATGCCGACTATACCTAAAAACAACACTTTAACGGGCAGTGTACCCGGTCAGATGGAGTTTCGTGGTAGGTAGGGTGTTGATCACTAAGAGCGAGAGCGTTAATTCCTAATCCTATCAGTATTTTAGTTATCTAAGTTAAACTTAAAACTAACGCAAAAGGGAGGTTTCAGCCTGAGAGACTGGCATGGGTTTGTGTATCTAACCTAAGGTTTTGATGACAAGTAAAGCAATAAACACACACAAGAAGATAAACAAACAATAGAGGAACGGTCAAAAACTAATGTAAAGAAAACATATCAACCATGAATAATCCGATAAAACGCAGGTTTATTTATTTAGTGCAATGATTGTCTAATCTCGAAGGGCATATCATTCCTAGACTTAGGCGGTACTTCTTTCTAAGACCTAGACACGCTAATTCTGTCACAATTAGACGCATCCGCATAAAGCATCTTTATGTTGATTATAATCTATCTTAGGATCTAAGTAATGGTGCTCTTACTAAACCCTAGCTCATGGAGACTTTACCCACTTACTACTTAACAACGATCTATATACTAGTAGTCCATTGTCCGAGTCTTTACCTATAGTATAAGAATGTACTCGTTGATCCTAGGGTCACCTGCTAGTCCAACTAAGCTCACTATTCTAAAGGAAAAGATATGTCAATATTTGTGATCCTATGATTCTAGATATATAAATTTCAATATAGAGAGCTATCCCGGACTCTTGGCCTACGCCCAAACAACACCAAAGTTACAGCACATTAAATATGTAGGACTAGACCCAATTGAATGATAGATCGCATACTTAAGCACGTAAACGAATATAAATTGATAAACATAAACAACAATCAACGATAAATTCAAATATTCATAATAATGGCTAATACCCGAAGGCATTAACCTTCAAACATCATAATTAATACAAGAGTAATTGTTTTAGCCAAGGTAAACTAATTGTTGGGATTCAGAAGTTCCTACAACTTAGTGCTGCTACTTATACAAGTTACTACTGCTAGTTCTACTTAGTGCTGCTAATGAAGAATGCTAAAGATTCAAGAAAATAGACTAAGTAGTTAGTACTGTTAGTTATAAATAGTTAGTACTGCCAGTACATTGTTAGTACTGCCAGTATAGTTAGTGCTGTTAGTAGTAAGTTAGTACTGCTAGTTAGTATTGTTAGGAGATATGCATGCGTTATTATAGGAATAGATATGCATTATCTCTTCATACGTTTTGTAATCCCATTAGGGTTTTTCCTTGGTGTATAAAAGGAACCATACGACATTAGTTAGATATAAGTTTCATATACAAGTTTCACCAATATATATAGTTAGTAATCTATAACCTAGCAGATTAATAGTAATCAAAGTTCTGTTTCATTCATTGTTCTTCTTAGCAATATAAGTTAGTTTCCGCATAACTTATATTGTTCATAGTCATTGTTTCTCTTGTAGTTAGTTTGGATCTATCCAGATTGACTACCACCCTTAACAGGCTAGAAAGATCTATTCAGATTGGGATCAACAAGTAGTATCAGAGCTTGTTGAGAAACTCTGAGTAAGAAGAACCTAATCACATCAGTTACAAACTTTTAACTTTTAGATCTATTCAATGGCAGGATCTGATGATAAAATTCCACCACCACCACAAACACCAACACAACAAGCCCCTCACACTATGTCAACCATTAAACTCCCAATTCTGAAGAAAGGTGAGTATGACATTTAGGCCATGAAAATGGAACATTACTTGAGCCATACAGACTATCTTATATGGGAAGTCATACAAAAAGGAAATGGTCCTGTAAGTGTCTCAACAGATACAAATGGAGTAATAAAGGTTCTGCCTCCTATAAATGCTGAGAAAGTTTTAGCCAGAGAATGAGAAAGAAAAAAGCAAGGACCCAACACTGCTTTTGGCCTTATAGAAGACCATTTAGCAAATTTCACAAGATGATATGATGCTAAAGATATTGTGGGGAGGACTGCTATCAAATCCAGATTTGGTGGCAATGATGAATCAAAAAAGATGCAGAAATACATTCTAAAGCATTAATTTGAAGGCTTCTTTGTATCCAACTCAGAAGGATTGCACAAAGGTTATGACAGGTTTTAGAGTCTTTTGAGTCAACTTGAGATTCATGGTGCAGGTGTCTCCACTAAAAATGCCAATCAGAAGTTCCTTAGGTCTTTATCTTCTTCCTGGTCCTAAGTATCCTTAGTCATGAGGACCAAGTCAGGAGTGGATAATCTTAGTATTGATGATCTCTATAACAATCTTAGAGTCTTTGAGTCTGATATTAAAGGCTCTACTGGATCATCTTCTAGTGCACAGAATGTCGCCTTTGTTTCTTCTAAAAGCACTAGCAGTACTAATGATGTTAGTACTGCTTATGGGGTTTCTACTTCTTCTGGCTACAACTCACAAAGGGAAAACTCTTTATCATACACTGATGAACTCATGTACTCATTCTTTGCTAATCAATCTACTGGTCCACATTTGGATCATGAAGATCTGGAACAGCTTGATGAGTTTAATTTAGAAGAGATGGACTTGAAATGGCAAGTAGCCATAATTTCCATGAGACTGAAGAAGTTTTACAAGAAGACATGGAGAAAGCTAGAGTTTCATGCCAAGGAACTAGTTGGCTTTGACAAGACCAAGGTTGAGTGCTTCAAGTGTCATAACACATGGCACTTTGCTAAAGAATGCAGATCAAAAGGAAATCAAGAAAGCAAAAGAAAAGATGCAGGGAACACTGGATATAGAGCAAAAGACAATGGGAGGAGACCTAGAAAACAGGAAGAACCTAAAGCCTTGGTAACTCTTGATGGAGAAGGTGTTGATTGGACTGGTCATGTAGAGGATGAACAAGAGAACTTTGCTTTGATGGCTTACAACAATTCAGGATCAGACACTGAGGTAACATCTTGTTCAAAAGAATGTGTGGAATCATATGCTA